>JANTPM010000002.1:34440207-34451054 GCA_025434745.1 Erythroxylum divaricatum | reverse complement strand
TTTCCACACCAATCGTTTATTCCCTTTTCTGTTATCCCTCCTATTGTCTAAATTACCCTCTTCCCTGTTGATCCTATCATTGCTCCCCCCCTAGAAGAGCAGCCTTATCCTCAAGGCTGAATTGAGGAAATTGGTTGCGGATCACATACTCATCCTCCCATGGAGCTTGTTGCATTGTTTTGCCCTTCCATTTGACCAACCATTGATGTGTTAGAGTCCTCGAGTTTAGTTACTGTCTTGCTGGCTAGAACACTCTGGTTCCACAATGTCCTCCAATTCTACTTTCAATCCTTCAGGCAAATAGGCCTCCACCGAATAATTACCCACAGCCTTCTTAAGTTGAGACATATGGAATATTGGGTGAGCTCTAGAATGGAGGGGTAGTTTGAGTTTATAGGTGACTGTTCCCAATTTATCCAAAATTTGAAAAGGACCAAAATACCTTGCTACAAGCTTTTGGATGATGCGTTTGGCCATAGTGACTTGTCTGTGGGAGCGTAGCTTTAGGAAAACCCACTCTCCTACTTGGAAAGATTAAGGAGTTCTTTTTATGTCTGCATACCTCTTCATCTGCTCTTGTGCCCTATTCAGATTGTATTTCAGCTGATTCAATGCTTCATCTTTATCCATTAACTCCCTAGCCACTGCCTCCACTCTATTTTCTCCTTGTAAATACCTCCCTAATGTGGGCGGTTTCCTTCCATACACCAATTGAACCCGTAGAGATATGAAAAGTTGTACTGTACCATAATTCTGCCCATATCCTTTAGATCTAGGAAGTCCTGTTATGAAATCCATTGAGATATTTTCCCAAATCTGGTTGGGAATTGGTAAGGGTTGCAGCAGACCCCCAGGAGATGTGGCAGCATATTTCTGCCTCTGACATATGTCACAAGACCTGACAAAGCTTTGAATGGACTTCTTCATACCAATCCAATACATATTGCTTGCAATCCTCCTATAGGTGAAGAATGAAATTCCCTTAGGAGGAGTGGAACAAATGAGCATGTAGCTGAGATCACCAACCTTCCTTTGTGCAAAAGAACTCCTTGATGTGATGAAAAACCAGGTCTGGAATTGGGATCCTACCGTAGATCTTGTATAATTTTACACAATATCGGATCCAACTAAAATGTTTTGCCTTCTTTCCAAAGCGGGTATGAAACGATGAACTTGAAATCCCCCTCTTCATAAACCCATGACAGTGCATCTGCAGCATTGATTTCTAGTCCTGGTTTATAAATGATTTCAAAATGATAACCCAACAATTTATCCATCCACCATTGCTGATCTATCGTAGTAATCCTTTGTTGCAGTAGATGGCATAGACTTTTCTGGTCAGAATAGACCACAAATGGTTTGCCAAGCAAGTAGTGACGCCAATAATGCACCGCTAATACTAAGCCATTAACTCCTTCTCATAGGCTGACTTAGAGGGATTTCCTGCTGAAAATTCTATACTGAAATAGGCTATTGGCCTTCTATTCTGCATTAAGACAGCACCAACCCCTTTTCCTAAAGCTTCACTTTCAATCTCAAAGGGTTATGAAAAGTTAGGAAGGGCTAATACCGAAGATGTGGTCAAAGCCTTTTCGAGAGCCTCGAAGGATTCTAGGGCTGCAGGACTCCAATGAAGTCCTTCTTTCTTCGTTAGTTCAGTTAGTGGTTTGGCTATTTTGCCATAGTCCATAATAAACTTACGATAATACCCTGTCAATCCAAGGAATCCTCGCACTCCTTTAACATTTCGAGGAATAGGCCATGTCAACACTCTAGTTTTTGCTGTCCAAAACTGCACTTCTTTAGATTTGCTACCAATTGATTGTCAACCAGTACCTGCAATGCCGTTCTTAGGTGGACTACATGGTCTGCTAAGTTTTTGCTATAGATGAGGATGTCGTCAAAAAACACAAGGACAAACCTCCTCAAATATGACTTATAGATTTTCTGCATTAAAGACTGAAAAGTATCAGGGGCATTTGTTAGCCCAAAGGGCATGACTATAAACTCATAATGCCCTTCATGTGTTCAGAAAGCCGTCTTCGGTATATCTTCCTCCCTAACCCTGATTTGGTGATAGCCTGACTTCAAGTCAATTTTTGAGAACACCACCGATCCTCCTAGCTCATCAAAAATCTCATCAATACATGGAATCGGGTACTTGTCAGGTATAATGACCTTATTCAAGGCCCTATAACCTACGCACATTCGCCAGCCACCATCCTTCTTTCTCACCAATATAACCGGACTGGAATAGGGACTAGTGCTGGTTCGGATCACCCCAGAAGCTAGCAACTCGTTCACCACTTTTTCTATCTCATTCTTCTAGTAGAAAGGGTATCTATAGGGTCTGGAGTTTGGAGGTTTCGCTCCTGGCTCCAATGTGATAGTATGATCCACGTCCCGCTGAGGGGGTAACCCTGAGATAGGTTGAAAGGCTTGGTGAAACTCCTTCAGCACTACTGCAATACCATCGGTGGTACCCCACATTTCAGCCTGCTGCTGGTGAATAGCTTCCAATGCAGACAAATCGGGTGCAACCTCTTCACTTTTTCCCTCCACTACATACCCAATACCTCCCTGCTGCAGGTGCTTGCAAATGGTTTTGAAGGATACCAATGCTGAACAGAGGTAAGGTTCCCCATAAAATTTTACCTTTTCTCCCTTACTCCTGAACTTCATAACCTACTTCTTAAGATTAATGTCTCCCAACGTTTCCAACCACTCAACCCCTAGAATTATATCAACACTCTTCATATCAAAAGGAAAAAAATTCTGCAAAATGGTGGTACCTTGAACAGCCAACTCCACCGACTCACAAACTCCAACACTCCGGATCTTACAATCATTCCCAAGCCTCACCTTGTACGGTTTAGTGCAGCTCACCTTCAGCCCCAACTCTTCAACTAATCCTTCTCTGACGAAGTTATGAGAAGCTCCACTATCGATCAACACTACCAACTCCTTCTTCGTGATTTTTCCTTTTACCTTGAAAGTTTGAGGACCGGTTATCCCCAACACCGAACTCGCCGATAACTCCAACTCTTCCAGTGAATACGAACCGTCCCCCTCAAGAGAAGGTTTGAGTGTTAATACCTGGTTAACTAGGTTGGCCTCCTCTTCCTGTAAGTCGTCAAGCTGCTCATCCTCCTTCAGTAATATATGAAATTGCTTCTCACCACATCTGTGTCCTGGTCCGAATTTAGCATCGCATCTGTAACACAACCCTTGCTCCTTCTTCCGTTGGATCTCCTCAGCCGTCAGACGCTTAAAAGGGTAAGGGGAGTCCCTCCGATATGGTCGCCGCCCTTCGAACGTCCGATTTGGATAGGAGTTCACCCTCGGATTGGGTGCAGTGGGAGGTGGCGTCGCTCGACTTCCTTCCCAGATGCGATTAGGGCTACCCAACGTTGTGTTGGATAAAGGGGAAACGACTGTGTTTTTACCGTGGGCTGGGTAAATTTTATTACCCATTTCTCCACTCCCATACCCGATTAACCCACTGTGGGTCTTAGCTCCCTTAACGGGTAGGATGGATTGGTTCCAGAGAGCCCAATTCCTGCCTTGGGTTACTAGCACCATCTCCATCAGCTGCACCAACGAGTCGGTTTGTATCAGCTGCAACTCTATTTTAATCTCCTCCTCCAACCCATTTATGTAGGTTGCCGTTACCACCTCTGCTGGGATTTGTCTTAACATCGACGACACCATCTCAAACTCCCGATTATACTCAGCCACCGTTCCCAGCTGATGTAGCCGCATGAGAGCTGATAGAGGATTTCCGGCCTGAGCCCTTCCAAATCGACGCACCACCGCCGTCTTAAAAGTCGACCAATCCTTCATCAGCGACCACCCTTCTCTCCACAAAAACCAACTCGAAGCCTCACCCTCCATACACACTGCTACCGCCTCTAGTCTCCTTGCCATCGAAACTCCATTCAAATCAAAGTGCCATTCTACCTTAAACAATCACCCCAACGGATCTTCTCCGTAGAATACCGGAATTTCCAACCTTCTGTGAACCTTCTCCCTCATCATCCACTCTCCTTCCATCGGTACTTCAGCTTGACTCCGCGAATCTGTAATATCATCAACCTCCTCTCGCGGTGCTTTCTCCCGATTTCTATTTCCCAATGACTCTTGGATCTATCTCATACATTCAAACAAGGATGCCATGTCTCCGACCAATTTATCGACCTTTTTCTCCACCGCATTCATCTTTTCATCCATTGTTCTCACGTCTTCAGTCAACTTCAGCATCTCCCGTTCAATATTATCAACTCTAGTATACATTCTAGTTACAACCATCCCAGTACCTCACTGCTCTGATACCAAATTGTTAGGATCCGAAATCCTAACAGGATCCAATCACAACAACCAACGCAATGCAAGAATGATAGCAAGTGACAATAAAGGAAATAGGATAAAGAAAGGATGAAGAGAATGTCAATGTATTCAGTGTATTGATTTGCTAGACTTCGAGGGCTAGCTAACCTCCTCAATACAAGGTTATCATAACCAATTCATAGACATAAATGTGCAGCCGTCCCCACTCTGTACCTTTTATTCCCTTCCCTCTAACTAACTCTCCAACTCAGCACCATGTTTCTCCTCACACTCCTACACACTCTCCAAATTACCGATCTGCCCCACCCCTTTCTTCCTACTATATTGTTGATTATAGCGGGTCTCAACAGGACCCCGTGTATTTCTCCATCTATCCTCATAGTTTTACTTTCAGATAACACTACCTTATTTATCCCAAACACCCCCGTAGCTCTGCATTCCAAAGCTACTTCTTCTTCGTCGTTATCATCCCCTTCAATGGCTATTATTTCCCCATCTTCATTAAATATCTCATTATCATCTAGTATGAGGAACCTTAATTGTCTTTCGGAACACTGATGTAAGGGATGGAATTTTTCCCCACACCTGAAACACAATCCCTTAGCCTTTCGGTCCATCAACTCTTGGTAGGACATGTGTCGTAGCCCTCTGGGTTTTCCCGATGGTCCCTTTCTTTCTCCTTCCGATTGACTCATCGGCGCCGTTGTGTGGGACACGGGAGCTCTGTTCTGTGAGCTAGTGTGGGAACGGTAGCCAAGCGAGTCTCAGGTTCCACCCAACCGGATTTCTCCTTTTACAGCTCCATAACCCACAGAACCTGCATGGCCCAGCTCTGTAAACATTCGGTTAACCCGACTATTGCTCCTAAAATTAACGTCATGCCTAGGAGCTGAGTTCTCACTACTTCTTTGCTCACCAATCATCTCTTCCTCCACGGCCCTTGCGATTTTCATCATCTGGAACCTGTTGGCTGAGCTGAACGAGTGCACAGTCCTCTTGATATCAATTCGCAGCCCACTCATAAAATAACCCATAAATTGTGCTTCAGGTAAACGTCCCACCTGTGAAGACACGAATTCGAAGGCTTCAATGTACTCTTCTACCGAATCCGTTTGATGTAAGTCAGAGAGTTCTTCGAACAGGTTCTCAAATCGTCTCCCTCCATATCGATCAATTAAGGCGTTCTTCAACTTCTCCCATGTGAGCTCATCTTCGGTCTCTCTCAGGAGGTTAAACCAGTGAACGATTGACCCCTCCATACTAAAAAGAGCCAGTTTAATTTTCACCTCTTTTGAAGTATCGTGAACCTCGAAATATATTTATGCCCTTGTGATCCATCCCATAAGGTCAAACCCATCGAACAGGGGTAACTCCACCTTTCTCACAGACATTCTGGACTCCTCCATATTACCCAAAGATTGTTCCGACTGAAAATGTTGTTGAGGACATTGAGTACTATTTTCACCAGCCACAGTTGGCCTCCTCTCCGAGGTATCACTCCCTTGTCCCTCTTCTGGTCGCTTACCCATCATCTTACTCATTTCCAGCAGCAATGCTCGTTGCATCTCCATGGCCATTCTTATAGATGATTGGATATCTTCGACGACAGCTTCCAGATTAGCCATACAAGATTCCAACAAGTCTACCCTACCAGACATCTTGGGTGGCATGAATACGGACCTCCGCAATTAATGAGGTGCCAGAGAAAATAAGATCCTCCTTCTGATGAAATTAAATCCGGCAGGTCGGACCAATGATAGAACTCTAGTCTTTGAACACTAGAGTTACATAATATTATTGAATTATATTAATAGTATAGACCATTACAGTAGAGATATGTAATGATTCCCTACTGTGAATTAGAGCTTATTTGCTCTATATCACTTTTATTAGAGACTGCAGTAAATATATATACATGAATAGGTTTACAGAATAGGATAGAAATCTGTACAGATATGGAAATATAATCCTAAGATAGTATATATCTACAAGATACTGCTATCTAATCTAAATGATCTGATTATGATCAGATCATAATATTATGAGATATGCATATCTTTGACCACACCTACCCAAAGCTGAAAACTCCTCAAAAGGTTTAGCTACCCTCTGTCACAAATTGTTCTATATTTTTCTCCTTGATCTCTCCCTCCCTCTCTCCACCTCACAAAACGCCCAGCTAGGATACATTCTGTTACCAGTAACTACTTGCCACCTCAGCTACTAAATAACTCTCCTCTGGCCTACTGTTCTTTCTCCTAGTGTATACTTTCCACACCAGTTTATTCCCTTTTCTGTTATCCCTCCTATTGTCTAAATTACCCTCTTCCCTGTTGATCCTATCAAATTATTTTATGTTGTTTCTACTTCTTTAGGATTCAAGTTAAATAGGATAGAAAGTTCTTATTAGAGAAGGATTCAATTTTTATTTAAAAAAATAGTTGGAATTCCTATTCTATTAACATTTGCAACTCAAGATTTCACTCTATATGTATTTCAATGTTTTAATTAAGAAGGGATCAATTATTTTGTTCAAATTAGAAGATACAATGCTTCTTCTAAGCTTAATTCTTCGATCCTAGGAGTAAATACTAGTTTAATAATTTCAGGAGTGATTTCTAAACTCATCCCTTTGTTTTAATGCTTTAATTATAAATTTCTAAACCTAAATTCTAAGTTTCAGCAAACACAAAAATGTTCAAGCAATCCAACTATCTAAAATAAAAGAGCTTCATCATATAATTGGCATATTCTTCTCTATCCTACATTACTTTGGTAGCACCACAACTAGCCATCATATTTGTCTCCATTGTAATCATCACCACTACCACCCACCCCTACCATTTAAAATTACCTCTTTGTCAAATGATATTGCCCTTGACAAAACCACCACATGACCATTGACAAAATGGGATCTCAATGCTCAAATAAAAAATAAAAGAATGTAATGAAGAAATAAGGCAAGTTGTGAAAGACGACAAATAGATGAGAACAAAGGGATATAATAAAGTAAGAGGCTAGGATGAGAGAGATCTATACAAGCGGGGGAAGGAGAATTATCTGTATAAGCTAAGAGTTTT
This sequence comes from Erythroxylum divaricatum, assembly GCA_025434745.1. NCBI lineage: Eukaryota > Viridiplantae > Streptophyta > Magnoliopsida > Malpighiales > Erythroxylaceae > Erythroxylum > Erythroxylum divaricatum. The sequence continues at coordinate 34,443,627 of JANTPM010000002.1, read as the reverse complement.
TAGCAGAAAAAAAAAGCTTTGTAATTTGTTTCCTAACATATCCCTCTCAAACAGAAAATTATCAGAACACAAGTTCAAAATAAGCATTACATTTATTTCAAAACTCCTAGTCTAACACGAAAACAATGAAAAATGTGCCAAGCATACCAATTTTTTTTTCCAAATGAATGAACAAATTGATTAGAATGAAAACTATCCAATTAAGATGAGAAAATTTTACAAGCATATAGGTCAAATCACATTATCGTTGGATTGGCTTAAGGATATATGGAAGCCTTATCTCAGCTTATCATTAAATGTAAAGCCATGTGTAAATTTAACAAAGCAACTGTTACTCACCCCCCTTTTCTATCCCTAATATCTGTTAAAATAAATAAATATTAATTCAAAATATTCTCCCTTAATTGATAGGGCGATGCACAGTTATTAGAGGTAGTTATTATTTCTGTAACTGTAAATAGGGCTGGCAGTTATTAGAGGCAATTACCAAAGTAATTATTTATACTTTTATTAGAGGCAGTTACCAAAGCAGTTATTTCTGTTTTGGTGAACCATGTACATTAAAAAAGGGGTTATGTGTTAATGAATGCAGTCTCTCTCCCAAAAATTCTTTGTAGTTTCTTAACATGGTATCAAAGTTACAAGGAGATCAATTCAACTTCAAGTTTCATCCTCTTCTGATCTGACCTTCATTGTAAGATCAGTAACTGCTACCAAATTCATTCTGACTGATCTTTGATTAATCGATTGTCATCCATTTTTATCCAGACTTGATTGTTGGAAAGTCTCCCCACAATTCCAGTAATTCTCTTTGTATCAACCTTCATTGCTAGTACAATTCATTCTCCCCCTCTCCATATTATCAAACCAATTGGCCTTAATCCCAGAAGATGTCAGAAATCGAGGAAACAAGTGGAGTGCAGCAGGGAATGACAAACTCCCTAGTGTAGCCTCCTCTGCGAGATTTGCCTACCATCCAACCAGCCTTCAAACTAGATGGCAAAAACTATCTAAGATGGTCTTAGTTTATTCGAACCACCTTGAAAGAAAAGGGGAGGTTGAGCCATCTGAATGGACCCACGATTTGAAGCTTGGGATGTGGAGGATGCCTTAATCATAGCAAGGAGGTGGAATTCCATGATTCATGAAATTAGTGATACGTGCATGTTCTTGTCAACTACCAAGGACATTTGGGACACACTTCATCAGACATATTCAAAGGCCAAAGATGCAACCCAAATATATGAGGTGAAAGTCAGAACAATGGCAACAAAACAGGGGAGTAAGTCAGTGACAGAATACACCAACCAGTTGAAAACGTTATGGGAGGAACTAGATCATTATCGGGTGTTGCAAATTAGATGCTCTTAAGATATTGCTCCACTGAAGAATTTTGTGGGTGGGATTGAACCCTGAATATGATCAGGTCGGGGTCCAAATATTAGGGTGGCAGGAGGTTCCATCTTTAAATGAGGTGGTAGCACTCATTCAAGGAGAAAAAAGTAGGAGGATGGTTATGTTGGATAATCAAACACTGGAAAATGGCGCAATGGTGGCTACCAAACAGGGCAGAATTGAAGGAGGAAGATCCGAATAGCAGGAACTTGATGAATTGTGGAGCACATTCCGCAAAAAACCTAGGCACACAAGGGATAAATGTTGGAAGCTACATGGCAAGCTTCCAAGCCGAGATCGGGGACAGAAAGGGCAATCTCAAATAAATCAAGACTGGAATCAGAGAGGGGACAACGTAGAAAAGGGGGACAAGCGAATGCAGCTGCTACAGCAGAGCAGGAGTAGCCAGCTCTAGACACAGGGAAGTTGAACAAGGGAGAAATTAACAAACTGACTCTTACACTAGACAAACCAAGTGACTTATCTGCTCCTTCAGGTAGTACATCTCTTGCATTTTCTGGTGAGTCTCTTGCTCTGGTCATCGAAGTGCCTCAGTCCACTCCCCTTCACAAGGTTCCTGGATCATTGATTCAGGAGCTACAGACCATACAACCAATATCTCAACCCTTTTCACAACCTATAAACCCTCCTCTGGTAACAAAATAATATCTACTACAGATGGATCCTTAATTACTATTGCTGGTGTTGGTTACTGTTGGGAAATATTCAGCTAAATATTTCATAAGATATTATTGACTTCTAAAAGTCAATAAATCAGATCAGATAACATGTATCAGATCTGATATTGTGTACAAATATTAGGAGATTATGTATAGTTATTAGAAGATTATGTACAGATACTTGTTTCCTAAATTAGCTAGCTCTATTTCTATATATACATGTAACATTGTACTGATGAAAATAAGAAAAGAAATACAGCTGTTCAGTATTTCCGCATGGTATCAGAGCTATACCTGAACAGTTCTAAACCCTAGCCACCACCTACTGTCACTGATATTAGCACCTGAACCCTAGCTGCCAACTACTGTTTCTAATCCTACAAACCTATGTCAACTATGTCTGATGTTGGTGAATCTTCTAACCCAACTCATCGAACACCCCCTACTCATAATACTACCTCAGATTCTCATTCCATTCAGATCACTACTATACGGCTGAATGGAGAGAATTTTCTTCGCTGGTCACAATCAGTTAGAATGTACATCCGTGGTAGAGGAAAGATCGGGTATTTGACAGGTGACAAAAGGGAACCTACGGCTGATGATCCTACACATGGAATATGGGATGCTGAAAATTCTATGGTGATGACATGGCTGGTAAACTCTATGGAGGAGGATATTAGCTCCAATTATATGTGCTACCACACAGCTAAGGAGCTATGGGACAATGTGAATCAGATGTATTCAGATTTGGGAAACCAGTCCCAAGTGTATGAATTAACCCTCAAGTTAGGTGAGATTCATCAAGGTGAGGATAGTGTTACTAAGTACTTTAATTCTCTGAAACGTTTGTGGCAAGACTTAGATTTGTTTAATGACTATGAATGGAAATCTCCTGATGACTGTAACTATTTTCGAAAAACAGTAGAGGATAACAGAATTTTTAAGTTCTTAATTGGACTTAATGTTGAGTTTGATGAGGTTAGAGGCAGGATTATTGGGAGACAGCCACTTCCTACTATTGGAGAGGTATTTGCAGAAGTCCGACGTGAAGAGAGTAGGCGGGTTGTAATGCTTGGCAAAAGAAATCCTACAGCCACTATTGAGAACACAGCATTAGTTGCTGGAAACACTGCTGGTCATACTAAGAAGGTTGAGGAAAAGTCACGAGTATGGTGTGACTATTGCAATAAAGCACGGCATACTCGTGAAACATGCTGGAAACTCCATGGAAAACCTGCAAATTGGAAGGGATCTCATGAAGGGAGATTTAATAAGTTGAAGGAAAATTCTACAAATCACTATGAATCACGGAAAATCCCATCAGCACATGAGGTAGATGCTG
>JANTPM010000002.1:34424897-34437003 GCA_025434745.1 Erythroxylum divaricatum | reverse complement strand
AAATCAGCTATAAGTATAGCTCACAACCCAGTCCAGCATGAGAGGACAAAGCATATTGAAGTTGATAAACATTTTATTAGGGAGAAGCTGGAGAGTGGCCTGATTTGCACATCCTTTGTATCCAATCAACAGCAAATTGTTGACATTTTTACCAAAGGGCTTAGTGGACACCAGTTTTGAAACATTATTAGCAAGTTGGGGGTTGATAATATCTACCTCCCAGCTTGAGGGGGAGTGTTAAAATAAATCAATATTAATTCAGATTATTCTCCCCTAATTGATAGGGGCGATAGGCAGTTATTAAACGTAGTTATTATTTCAGTAACTGTAAATAGGGGTGGCAATTATTAGAGGCAATTACCAAAGCAGCTATTTCTGCTTTTATTAGAGGCAATTACCAAAGCAATTATTTCTGCTTTGGTGAACCGTGTACATTAAAAAAGGCTAATAACCCCTATTGTATGGTGTGAATGAATGCAATCTCTCTACCAAAAATTCTTTGTAGTTTCTTGACAATATCTTTCTCTTCCCACTTTATATTTTCTTAAGCTTATCCACTTTCCCTCCATCTTGCTGAAATTCAAAGCAATTCCTTATATGGAGTCAAATGTCTTAATTTTCATATAAATCACGTGTTCTCCACTTTACAATTATGTAGAATTACATCTTAATCTATCCCCTCATAGACAATTCCTAAATTATGCATCTTACAATGCATTGATTTCTCAAGCCTTTCCGACAAATCCTTGTACCTAAATTATTAAAAGTTTATGAAAAAAACTAAATTAAATGTAAATGGACTATGGCCAGTCAAATTCACATATCAAATGGGAAGAAAGAAAATCCAATCCTAAAATATTCCATTTAGCCTTTTCCTTGTCCTATCATCATCATCTTGAAAGAAATAACTAGAAAGAAAGAAAATAATTATCCAAGTTTTGTTATTATTCTGCCTAGAAAAGTTAAAGCATTCCAGACACTTGCTAGAGAAACAAGAAAATGCACAAGCATCAAGCTACTATACTCACTCCCCATCTAGCTGCGCAATAAGTGCCTCAAATGTGGCCCTTCTTCGAGGATCCTTCCTTGCATGTCTTCCAGCAATGGCATCAATTTCATCCACAAACACAAAAGAAGGGGCCTGAAAGAAGAGTAACCAATCAACATCTATTGGATTATGTAGCTCATTGAACATTTACATCCAATAAGATGCTTTGACATTCAAAAGATCTTTAACAATCACTATTGATTTACAGCCATTTGTAGCAGAAGAAATTTAAATAACAAAAATGGTAATTTTGAATGAACTAAAGTCTTGGGAGAACAATAAATAGGTCAATTCCCTATCCACACAAATAATATATATGTATACAAACATATTTATGCTCGACACAAGCAACCAACAGAAAAGATCTGTTTAATCACGTTATATAAGCTTGAGAAGAAATTTTTCAATTTGAAGCTTGGACTTTCTGTTTTATTATCAATAGCATTTATGACAAGATTACCATGAATAGGGCATTGCTGAAGAACAACAGCTTCATTGCTTATAATTTTTATTGAAAGGTTTGCCATAAACTCAATCCAATCATAAGGAACCCTATTATAACCCTAATTGGTCGAGAATTGCCACCTCATGTTTTTCTTTACGTTAAGATACACTAAATCTATTTCACTCCCCAATATGGGGTCTTTTCAACCTTCCCTCATGGTACTACTTCACTATAGGTCACTGAGGGGTGTTTAGCCTTGCAAGGTGGTCCTTGCTGATTCACACAAGATTCAACATGCCCGTGCTACTTGGGTCAAAGTGTAAGTTAGTGATGCTTGTAGCTAACAGACTTTTGTCATTAACAACGCTCGTAAGAAGTCTTATTAAAACCAAGAAATATAGGCCTACCAGTCATCCATATCGAAATAAATGGAGTTTTTTGAAAAATCTAGAGATATCGATATTCTAGGAAAAACAAATAAGATATCTCGACATAGTGATATTTTGACATCCACAGGAACAAACAAAACCCCCAAAATCCATTTTTCTCTTAGGAGAGTGCACGTAAACTACTCATGTCAAATGAATAATACAATCTTTTGGGGTTGAAGAGAACTATCCAAATATATGTCCTTGTTTTGTTTAACAATCCATATTTATAGCAATGAAATACTTTTCTTCCTCCCCTAATTATTTTATTTCAAATATCACTAGTTTATGTTGGTTCATTCAAAGCAATTCCATTCATTATATCACTAGTTTATATTGGTTCATTCAAAGCAATTCCATTCATTCTTTATTTCCTGTACATGGTACCAAAGTCATCTCACTTTTAAAAATTTTCTTACCCACCCTAGAGAGGGAAAACATAAAAAGAAAGAAAAATAAACAAGTACCAAATGTAAGGAAGACAAATAATATAGGTCATACAGAGAGAACAATGTCATTTGTATAGCTCAATAGCCATTAACCAGTACTTGCGAAGTACTTACCAAGCTGGTTGTGAACATACTGATAAATAGCACTATGAACAGTAGCACAAGTTTGTTCTAAAGATTTTTATTTTAGGTTTGTTTGCAAAATCCCAGTTCCATAAATTGGAGTGCAGGTGTTGGCCAACAGATCAACTTCATTAGTAATGATTCAAGAATGATAACAAGTATCTCAAGGAAACTTTTTCAAGTAAGAAGAGTCCTACAAAGATACAATTAACAGATTCATCAGCATGAATTTTCTGTACTATGATTTACTTATCTGGCTTCGTCTTGATATGGACAGTTCAATTCAGTACCTTCATCATTTATATAATAATTTCAACACTATTAAATAGTACTTCTATAATAAGAAAATCATACTAAAAATTTTGTGGGTTTTGTTCTTATCATGGAAAATTGTAGGTTGTAACTCTTACTCTCGATCTGGCATCGTATCTTCACCTAAAATAAAGAGTTACAACATACAACTCTGCCAAGACGGCATAAAGATGAGTAAGAAAATAGAAAGGAAGTGTAATGTATAAACCACTAAACTAATAAAACATTTATAATTGTCAACGATGTCTAATTTCTAATACAATCAATGTTGATACGTTCCTGCATCCACACATCACTAACACATCAAACTAAATTAGTTAAGTGTGTTCTAATTTTTAAATGTAGCTAGAAACTAGAATGTAATAGTTCACAATTGACGAAGATCTTAGGAATCTAATATTTAGTTTTTTGAATATTATATGCATTTTCTGATAGGATCCGAGAAAATAGGTATGGAAAATATGTAAGTTGCTATTGATTTTCTGTAAAAATGAATACAAAGATAGTCTGGATTTCGAGGATCCAGAACCTCCAGCCTTAGGCTCACACACACTCACAATATACTCAATATATGCTCCCTCCTCCTCATGCCTTTGCCTTATTTATACTAAGAATCTGTTATTCCTAACAGATTCGGTTAACCTCCCGTAACTAACAAAATATACGTATATATATTTATATTTACTATATATGTAAATTCATTTCTGGTTCTATCATTTTCCTGTTTAGAAAAATCATTACCAGATATATCCTCCCCAGGAATAAAAATCACATATTATGTAATACGAATAGTTATGACATGAAACCTGGAAAGTCAAACTATATAAAGCATCTTGCACATCCTTTTTTTTTCCTTTATATTTTATGTTTATTAATGTAATGAGGGAGATATAAAACATTCAAATTTGAATGACACAATGAACATGTGATAAAGGTAAAAATATTGCGAGATATAAGAAAAGCTCAATTAGAATAATCAAGCAGATAATTTGTTTGTTTGTTTCCATAGACAAAGATCAATTTCAATATCACATTGAGCATGAAATCTTTGAGGTAAGCACCAAATTGGTCCACCATTGAATGCCACAATAAACTTTTTACTGCATTTCCAACATCAAATGATAAGTGCTTACATTTCTTCTAGCAATGGAGAACATCTCATTGATCCTTGCTGCACCACTTTTTTCACTATCAGTAAACTCTGCACCTGAAGCAAAAACAAAAGGCAATCCACTTTCCTTTGCAAGAGTTCTTGCAAACAATGTTTTCCCTGTTCCAGGAGGTCCCGAGAGAAGAACACCCTATCATACACACAACTATCATAAATTTGGCTTTCCAAGTTATGCATAGAATTAAAGAACTTATCACAACTAGTTTTTTCAGAGTTAGCAGTAATTACCCGAACAAACTTTACATCTCTTTCATAGTATCTCATAGGATTACCCATATAAATCATTATTTCATCAAGAAGATCCCACACATCACCTCCCAATACCACTTCCTTGTGCATTGATTTTTTTTCACTTACATCGCCAACAGGCTGGAGAAAAAATAAACATGATGACAAACTCTAGAAATGGTACAGATAAAAAGAAATGTTAGATGTGAGAAGAAGAAACGTAATACCATAATAAAATTTTCAGCATAAGCCATATCAAAAAGTTGGTTGTACTTTTTGTACAGAAGACGCTTAGTAGTGATGCTTAATAGCATCACAGACTCCCTTATGAGCCATAAGATCAATAGTCCAGGTGCCAATGCAAACAAAACTTTTAGAAAATAATGGATTTGCTGTTTTTGAAGGAGATCTACTTCAACTCCGGAACTTGAGATAACTTCAAACATGTAAGGATCAAGTGGAACATCAACCTATCAAATGTATCAACCTATCAAATGTAAGTAAAGCAATAAACCCAATCCCATTAAGCATATCTTGCATTTAAAAAAAAAAACAACAGCATAGTTGGACTTACAATATATTCTAATGGAAAACCTTCTTTCATGGTTATGTACAATCTTTTCAAGTCCTCGGTGAACACAACAGCAGCAACCTGTTAGATCAAAAACAAACAAAACTGGAATTTCCTGGCTGATAGTATTTGAATGGCCTTCAGTCGCTGAGTATACTAGAATGTCAACTTCACAAAATCTTGTCCTTATATGGTTGTTTGCGATGCCATTACTTGTGAGAGCACAACTTATTTTCTCAAGTATGTTTTCCTTCCTAATGCTTGATCATTTGTTTTCATCTAAACATCTTGTTATAAAGCTCTAGCAACCTGAACAAAAATTTTCACCTAATGGCTACATAAATGATAAGGAGTTGTCAATCAAGCAAAAAATATACACCTTTATGAACTGCACATTCAATTATTACATAAGTTACAATGACACAAATAAATTTATAGTCTATAAATTGATCGAGTGAATCTAAGTATAGATACTTACTTCCGAGCTGTCAAGCTTTTGAAGAAAATAAGTGTATGGGAGTTTGGGACGATAGCGCCACCATCTTTTAGATATCCATAAAGCCCTGCTTCCTTGTGTATCAGTTACCTTCTCTAACACATCCTTGCGAAGACTGTTTTCAACTTCTTTCATGTCAAACTCAACCGCATACTTTGCATTTGAGGAATTTATTTGCTCAAATAACTTCTCTTTCCTCATAATTTCATTCCACCTATTGACTCTTTCACGCCATGTTTTGTTTTTATCTTCTGTTACCTCACCTTGTATGTAAAATGGAAAGTATCAAATACATAATACTAGAGGATTTAAGGATCTATTCTAAAATTTTGGGCCACTAAACATAGTAAAATAAATGAGATCAAATAGATGACTGCGGCCAATCTCACCAACCCAACCCAAGAACTACAAAACATAACAAGACCCAACCAGACCCAAATGCTACACTAACAAGCTCGACTCACCTGACATGACAAGACCCAATTCAAGAAATTTGTCTCATACCTATCTTTACAATTTGACAATCTAGAGGATATGATACATTTCTTTAACTTCTAATTGAGATGTGAATGAAATAAAAGCACTAAATAAAATATAACTTTAGTAACAAACCTATTAATTAAGAATTCAGAAACCTTCTACCTATCAGTTATGGGCAATGTAACAATATGTTTTGTTTAATTAAATAAAAAGCAAATACCAATCCAGAGGATTACCCATTGAAGAAAGATACCCAATAATAGAAACACTTAATCAACCCACTCAAAACAAAAAGAAACCCACTAAGAAACATTTAAACAACCCACTCTAAACCAATTAAACCCACAAAGCGGCATATTACAATTCAAAGCATGCATGACTCCAAATCAAGGTATCCCTTTTCATTATCTAAGAACCAAAAGAAAATAAACAGCAACAAAAGCATTAACTTTCAACTTTAACAAGAGAAAGATAAGATAATGAGAAGAAACAGTATTCAATAAAACCAGGGAGCTAGAAAGCATTCTTAACAAAGAAGATGGCCAAGATCAGTTCCATCACTAGGATAGAGAGAGATAGAGTTTGACATGGCAATTGCACACTTAATTCTACCAAACTTTGCTAATAGTTGAAGACAGAAAGCCACCATGATTGGCTTGGCTCCAAGTCCACAGTCGCCACCATTTGAGATATGAATTCAAAACAAATTTAAAATGTATGAGAAATCCTAGTTACCTAGTTAAGGAATTTTTTTTAGAGATTTCCAAAAGAAAGTAAATCTTACGAGAAGAGAGCCAAAGAAAGGGAGAGTCCTAAGGAGAGAGACAGACAAAGAGAGGAGTCACTTTGAGAGGATATTGTTCAACCCGAGCTGACTAGACAAAATAATATTTGAGTAATAACTCAAGCCAGCCCTACCTAAACATCTTTATATATGGTTGATTTTTTAAATCAGATTGTGAACAGCCTTACAGATCACTTCTGTCTATCATTCTAGTCCCTATGGGCCACACCCTCCATAAGAAGAGTTAAGTGAATTCCTGAACTACAGTTCAAAAAAGACGTCAAGTTCAGACGTCAAGTTCAGAAATCCTACTTGAACTTGGTAACTATTACAAATTGGCAAACAGTAGAAGGAACTTATAGCTTCAACTAGGAAAACGTTAAACTAAAGTCTCCAAAGGACCAATCACAATGGTGGAGAGAAATTTTAAAATAACACCAACTAGCTTAGATGTAAAAAGGGACTTACAATAAAATCTTCCAAAACCCTTTCCAAACAATTAATTGTTAATTAGTATGGTGGATTTGCCATAAAGTCAACCTAACTATAGCTCTTGGAAAACATCAAAGAAAAGTCAAAATGATATACCTATCTGAAGAGACACCATTTTTTTTTTCTTTTGCTTCTTTTAATTGTGTCATGCAGATTTTGATGAAAAATCTTATCCAGATTATCAAACTATCATTTAACCCAATAGTTTAAGTTCATAAATACAGCTCATATATGGATTATATATCAAAAGTAACACAATCCCACATTCAAAAGCCTATTGTGATGAAAGTGTTCTAAGAAAGGCCCACTATACTAAAGTAAACTTTAATTTAACATTAAAAAGAGTTACATGATTAGAAAGAACATGGTCACCTCTCAATCATGAAGGCTTTGATACTTTGTCTAAAAATTATTTGACCGAAAAGCTTAAGGGGCTAGGTGACGCATAGATATGGATTATATAGCACCTTAGCAAGACATTGATCTTTCAACAGATATTGCTTCCCTAAATTTGTAAAATCAAAATGTAAGAGATTAGGAAAAGGAGATCATTTAGGTTTGGTGGGTGCCAATCTTAACTAATAAAAAAAGAAAAGAAAATTCACATTTATTTACCTCAAACATTCATCATTTTTTGCATTTGCATATACAGATAACTATCAACTAACCTGCAATTCCCAAATCTTTCTTCAATTCTTCCTTTTCTTCTGCATCAAGTTTAACATTATTGTCAATCATCAGTTTCACATTTTCCTGAGGAGGCTGTGAATCATCATCCCATGCATCTTCTCCAACATAAGAAGGATCATGAACCACAGTTCCATCTGGTTGTTCAACAAACTTTTTCAATTTCAAGCCTTTAGGTATTGTCCTCCTCCATAAACCCTTCTTAAACCTGCATTCTAATAAAATATAAGAGGCCACAACATTTTAGCTAAATCAGGCTAGCTAAAGCAAACAAATCCTCACATTAGAGTCAAAAAGATACTAGTATAAGCTCACTGCTATATCTCTCTTGGTTGCAAATGTATAGATAACTTTTTGAATATTTTACCTCTGCCCAGTGATCTACTATTCTGTGTGACAACTGAGCTTATACTTGCTTCCAAGCATTTAAGAAATTAATGTTGAATGAACAGTTATTCATAATCATATACAGATGCATGTAGAAGTATTCCAGATCTTATATTCCAAAAGTATTCGACTTGTACATTGAAAGGGATCCTTTTTACAGACCCATTAATATTACTTAATGAGGATCAAAGTTCTATGAAGGCCTTCTCAATTGTAATTAGCTTGGTCAAGCTGCCTTAGATTCCAATTCCTTACTTTTAACCGAGTAATGTCACTGGTATGCTCACACATCGATTAATGCATAAGAGAACATATTTGTCCATATAAATTGGTACGTTGAGCTTAATTATGCATATACACAGAGTGGCAATAGGGTTCCAAGCAAAGTAAATTGAAACTAAATCCTTGAATTTTGGACTTTATGAGGAATTAGATAATTGATTGTCCAAAAAATATTGCATAAGTTAACCAAAAGGCACTTCTGATTGTGAATTTAGGGATGGAATTATTAAAAAAAAACATAAGGACTTGCAATAAATCACTTCTAGGTATTGTATCAAGAACTAGGAATCACACTTAGGAATTAAAACAAACAAACTATTGGAATCAACCAATAGGTTTCTCAAACTCACTTCTAGAGTTTATAATAAACATCTCAAACTCAGTTCTAGAGTTTATAAAAAACTAAGCATCTCACCTAATGTCAATTAATTACTCTTTCACAAATTCATAACTTGAAAATTTCTCTCCACACCCTCTCATAATTGAAACATTCAATCCTATAAATAGATTTTGTCCTCTTAAACCTAACCGTATTTAAATGAGGACTCTAACTTACAACAATCAAATAGAAATTGAATCCAACTCTAATCAAGATTCCTACTATTCTCTAATAGACTTATATCTCAATCCAGCAAGAACAAACCAAAATAAAAATTACATTAATTCCTTTCCAGCAAAGTAAAATTAATAACTAAGAAAATAACTATAACTAATTTTTATTTTGCGTCAACTATATAACATGTAGCTGATCAAGCTTATCTCACAAAGACACCAAATACATAACCATATGGTTGCAGTCACCACTCGCCATAAAACTTCAAGTCAGCAATTAAAGTTATCCAGACAAATTAAATTAACAAACAAGTAAATTAGGAAGGGAAAGGTAAAGCATTAAATATAAAGTCAATTTCTCTCATCCTCGAGTATCTTTTCTTCGACCTAGAAGTATCACTTGGAAGAATAAGAATTTCTAATAGCCTAAGGGGAAAAATAGGTACTTATTAAAGCAGTTCTCCATGCCAACATACTTATTAGTTGGCTTTAGAGGAGGTCTCAATAAATAATTTATAAGGAAGACACAAGGTTTTGTGGCGAATGATGCCAATTAATCTTGTAATTAAAATTATTTCTCTTTTTTTTTTGGTCAAATAATCCAAATTCAAACTTGAGCATGCTCAAAGACATTAATTCTTTTACTGCTTGAGCTAATGCCCAAAAAGGAAACTATCATGAGAATTTTAGCATATAAGAAACACACATTAGACTCAAGAAACAAGCTAAGAAACAATATGAAAATAATATAGCAAAATGGCTTCAATCTCAATATGTCATACAATAAAGGAGAGAGAAAAAATTTTGTCAGCTCAAAAAAAGAGAAGGAAGAGCCCCTTCATATGCAAGAGATGAAAGAAAATGTTTCTCTACATAACTGTATTTGCAAAGAGAATTAACAACCCATACTTTCTAACATTGACAGGAGATGGCTCAGGAATCAATGCCTCCATATAAGCCTCTGCTAACTTCCTTCTCTCCCGATTTAGATAAGGAGCTCGAACAACAACATATATCCTTTGACAAGAATAAATCACTGCAAAGATATAGAGCATCAAGACACCAAGTCGTCTAGGCTTCCATTTTTTGAGTTCCTGAAAGCCAAATGTGACTACAATAGTTTAGTTGTTCAACAAAAATTCCTTGTATCCCAACCAAGTAACCAAATCAAATTCATCAAGATATTTCCCATGTGGCTATACCTAAATGAAATTTACTCTTTCCTGAAAGGCCATAGGTGTTAGAATTTGACAATCTTAGTTATAGCTTTTCATCAACCATCACTTATGGATCAACTAAATAATTAAAATGAACTTTTGTACATCTAAACTTTTGCAATAGCCCAAAATACCATTAGAATACACAAAATATCATTCACTAGGCCCAATTATACCATTTAAATGAACAAGAAAAGTTTATTAGTATTGGATTAGTTGTTACTTTCAGCCCCAAGTTCAAAGTACACAAGGATCAGGTCTAGCACAAGTTTCCTATATTCACTTGACTCCATAGTTGCCGCATAAATTTCTTTCATCTGATCCTCCTAGAGACACAGCCAAGAATTGGCCTTGATCAGAGCTGATCAAAAAATATGAGCACCTTAAGAAACTGCACTTGTACGCACGACAATTGCTATGAAAGCAGAAAACATCTCATCAAAGCCTTCCGTATGAAAATTATCAACAAAGAAAACATAGGTTCATTCATAATCTAAGAGGTACTTTGCTCAAGTTAGAAACTTCATAAATCAGGATGACTTCTCGATACTGAAAACATGAAAAAATCATGAAAACTAACAGTCACTTCTCTTCTAGCCTTACTTTCAGCAGTATTTTCACCAATATAACGTACACATCCATAGCAAGTTGAGCAGTTCCAAACCTTATGAGAAGCAACGCCATTTTAATCATTTAAGTAGGTTTAGCACTAGAATTGTTTATAAAATTTAAAGGTTGAATTTATTATTTCGTTAACAATATTGAATAACACCAACCAAATAAAAGCTTAAACAGAATAAGTTTATAACAGAGGAATGCAAGAAAGGCCAGTAATTCGTCTGAACTTCATTGTGACGCCATTTCTCAACCAAACAAATGAACAATAAACAAACCTGAGTGTAAAAAGTCCCAAAATAAAAAGAAAATACCTTCCAGCGCTCCCAACTGTTCCAACTTAAAAACTCCGGCCACAACTCGGTCCTAAACCTCGTTAACTCATTCTCACCAATCTTGATGTCACTTTTAACTCGCTCCACCAATTCACCCACCTTCACATTAATCCCTCCCAAATCAACCCCGGTTTCCCTCTTCACTGCATCCCCTAGTTTCAGCAAAAACCGGTCTGTACCAAGACGAATAGACCGAGATAGATTAACCCAAGAAAACCCATCTGGCCCATTCGTGTTAGACGAAGAATGAACTCTTAAAATTAGTTTTGAGCGAGAAACTCGGAGTCTTCGGTTTGTGGGCAGTTGAAAAGTTGCAAGATTGTTTCCAGCGGAATCCGTTAACAGTGCAGGTGGATAAAGAAGTGGGCTGCGATTGAGCGAGAGAGTTAAGTTCATTTTTTAGGGAACCTAAAGCGTAGGAGGATTGACGGATTTTGAAGAGCAAAGCGCGAAGCTGCAATGCTGTAAGTGTGGTCACAGCTACTGCACCTTAGCTCTAGTTTTGGGGTTTTCGAAGGTTTATCTGTAAACAGTATTTGCTGATGTCACCATACAGTATTTGCTGATGTCACCATATTAGCATATTTACGCCAAACACTAGTCGATACTTCATTCTAAGTCCCTGTCTGTATGGTTGTTGTCTTTAGTAGCTAAAGACAGAACTAAACAGAACATAACAGAACAAAAATTGGAGACAGTAGGATATTTAGTTGTAGTTTACAAAACATAAAAAAATTGTATCCGTCTCTATACTGATAGTGTTTGGTTGCAATTGACAGAACGAAAAAATTGTGTCAATGACAAAAATGCCCTTAATACTTAAGATGATTAACAATGTGTTATGAATTGATAAGTTTATTCCATATGACAAGCTTTAGTTAAAAAGTGACAACATGTATAATCATAATTATACATATTAATAATAATTACAAATTATATAATAATAATAATAATAATAATAATAATAATAATAATAATAATAATAATAATAATAATAATAATAA
>JANTPM010000002.1:34410197-34424797 GCA_025434745.1 Erythroxylum divaricatum | reverse complement strand
ACGGTGTACTTCGTTCCCCTCTCCAACCGATGTGAGATCTCACACTTTCCAACCCCCTCCTCCCCTTAGGGCCTAGCCCTTTTTGGGGTCCAACCGAGATGGCACAACGGTTCGGGTACTAGCTCTGATACCACTTGTAACAGCCCAGGTCATTCACTTACAGATATTGTCTGCTTTGAAACTTGGCCCAAGGGGGGTGGAAAGTGTGAGATCCCACATCGGTTGGACAGAGGAACGAAGTACGCCTTATAAGGGTATGGATACCTCTTCCTTATAGACGCGTTTTTCATGGCCTAACGGACTGGATCTAATCGGAACTTCGAGGTTAAACGTGCTCAGAGGAGAGTAGTTCTTGGATGGGTGACCTCCTAGGAAGGCCTTGAGAAAAGAAAAACTGTGAGGGCTTGGCTGGGCCAAGGCCCAAAGCCGACAATATCTATAAGCGGGTGATCTGGGGTGTTACACCCATCCTTAATTTTAGCAATCTCTCTATATTCTATAGGAGACTCATCATATTTGAATGATAGAAGTTCTAAATTATATCAAACCTTAGGTGAAAAAAAACCTATGATTTCAAATGGTATAAAGATACATTCTTTACTAGAATAATGCTTAGAGAAGATTCAAATTAGCTCTTTTGGAAGGAAAAATTCTTAGCAAAATTTCTTCCATTATTAGGTGAAAAAGTGAGAAACAAAATTAGAGAAACCCATAACGATCAAATCCCATACAATAGATTAACCTATAGTGAGCTTACTAGTTAAGCCTAATGTGAAGGTCTAAAACTTTGCCAAGACATGAAACTCTAAAAATAATTGAAATATAAAATGTTCAAAACTAAAAAGGAATTTGGATCTTTCTGCCAACAATTTGATATTTCCCAAAATAGTAGAAAAAACCTTGTAGAGACTCTAGGAATAGCCAACAGAACAAAACCCAAAATAGATGCCATAAAAAATTATAGGAAATTCTAAAAAAAGCCCAAACTCAATAGGAAATATATGAACAAGCCTCCAAACTTTCCCTTAACATCAAATTTTAAAAATATTATGTGCTTTAGGTGCAACAATAAAGGGCACACAACTAGATATTGTAAAATCAATAGGAAAATCCAAAAATTAGTTTTAGATCAAAAAACATTACACAAAAATCTAAGCCTTAATAATTTCTAATAGTGAGTCCTCTGAATAATATTTTAATGAAGATAATGAAAACAAAGCCTTAGGATTAGAAACCAACTGCTCAACAAGCAGCGATGAAATGATAAAACAATCAAATTTATAAAAACAAGTTAATGTATTGAAGGAAGACCAAAAGTTCCTTTTAGAAGTTATAAACCACACTCATAAGCCCCAATTACAAAAAGAATATCTGAACTCCAACAATCCTTTAAAATCCTTTGTTAAAGCGAATCTTCAACATCTTTCAATACCTACAATTTGACCAACATCTTATATAAAACAAATAAAAACTAAAACTAAAACCCTACACTTTTTAAGCTTTACCAAGAAATCACAGTTATAAAATAAGAGCTGAAAATACTCAAAACAAAAACAAAAGGAAAACAGTGAAACTACTAGGAATTTGCTTCAACAAGTCAAAAGAGAAGAAGGTGAGTTAGATGAAGAAATTAATGAAAACCTTGAACTTAATAATACCAAAAAAAATTATTCGAAGATTTTGTTTTCATTTTTAATTAAATTACTTTTAAAATATATTTTATTAGAATAATCGTTAAGGTGAGAAAAGATTATAGTATAGACGTTATAGCATTATTTGACATAGGAGCTAATTTGACCTGCATTAAACAAGGAATAATCCCTATAAAACTATTGTCAAAAGACCCAAGAAAGACTTAAAGATGCTAACACCTCAAAGTTTAGGATAAAAACTTGATGCCTAAATTTGTCAAGGTGAATTTTCTATGAAAACTTCCTTTATAATCGTAGCAGATATTCATCACATGGTTATCTTAGGAACCCTTTTCATAAAACCAATTAACCCTTACATTGTGATTCACGATAGTATCTCAAAAAAAAACAAAACATAAAAAATTGTGCTTTTCTTTCATAGAAAAATTAAGAACTAGGAACATCAACCTAATCAAAACAACATCATTGTTGCAACATAAAAACAATTGACAAATTTAAAAACAATTGACATATTTAAATTGTGTAGTTGTCTATGTGAATAAGAATTCCAAAAAAGAGAGGAGAGTACCCAGCTTGGTAATTAACTACAATCCTCTCAATAAAAACCCTAAAATGGATTAGGTATCCTATTCCAAATAAAAAGGAAATGTTTAAGATATTATAGAATACACAAATCTTTTCAAAATTGAACATGAAATTTAGATTTTGCAAGTCCAAATAGATCCTAAAGATAGGTACAAAACTACTTTTACTGTTCTATTTAGTTAGTATGGGTGGAACATAATGCCCTTTTGGATCCAAAAAATGCCCCTTTCGAATTCCAGAGAATTATGAATGAAATATTTGCCCTTATTTCAAATTTTCCATTGTTTGTATTGACGATGTCTTGATCTTTTCCTCGTCTTTAGAACAACACTTCAAATATGTCAAGCCATTCATTCACATCATTAGGAAAAATGGATTAGTAGTGTCAAAAATCAAACTTAGCCTTTTACAAACCAAGGTTAGGTTTTTAGGACATTACCATTAAAATCGTTGAAAGAACCTTAGAATTCAGTAACAAGTTTCCAAATGAAATCATTGACAAAAAACAACTGCAAAGGTTTTCAGGGAGTCTGAATTATCTTATAGATTTTTATTTGAACCTAAATAGGCTCTACAAACCTCTTTATGATAGGTTGAGAACAAAACAAAGTCTTGGTCAAAAAACACATGAGCTTAATGAACCAAATCAAACAAATGGTCAAAGACATTCCGTTTTGCATTTAGCTAACCCAAATGCCTTTAAAATTGTTGAAACAAATGCTTTCAATCTAGGATACAGAGGTATCTTAAAGAAAAAGTGAATGGCATGGATCAAATAGTCTAATACATTGAAACGTTAGAACCCCACTTAAAGCAATTGTTTAACAATCAAAAGGAAAAAAATTCCATTGTTTTGTACATTTCAAAGTTTCAAAGTGACTTATTAAATCAAAATTTTCTACTTCAAATTGATTACAAATCTATAAAATAACTTTTGTTAAGAGATGTTCAAAATATTTCTTCAAAACAAAAATTTTCCAAATGGCAAGCAATTTTGAGTATCATTGATTTTGATATTGAATTTATTAAATGTGAAACAAACTCCATCCTTAATTTTCATCCTGAGAATTATTGCAATCTAGATCATGATCCTAAGACCAAAACCCCTTATAGAGCCTCTACTAAAAACCCAAAAAGCCAAGTGAGCCCATCTCTTGCTTAAGTGAGCCCATCTCCTACCCATGTGAGCTCATCTACTTCAAAGTATATAACTAAGCAACCGGTAAAAACTTGGACAGAGATGTTGGAAGAAGGAAAACAGTGACTTTTCTACCAAAAAAGCATGGTGAGACTTCATCTATCATGTTTGATATTTTTGAGAGTTTAAAGCATCTTTCAACAACTCTAAAATTGACTATATTTCTGAGAGATTCACTTGACTAGTGCCCCCAAAAACAAATACTTTCAAAAATGGTTGCTGAAAATGCAACTAGAAAATTTGTTTTATATGATCCAAAATCAAAGAAAATTTCTTCGATAATTTTTCAAAGGATTTACAAATTTCAAAACAAAAACCTTTTTAAGGCAACTAGTTTGAAAAAAGAACACTTTCAAAATATTATGACAATTGAAAATGGTTTTTATGAACAAACCCTTTTAAAGTGATCAATAATGTTTTCTAAACAGGATAGCATAATAAACCTTATGATTTATCTAAAGCCCGAGATTACTATATTCATATCCTTGAAAAAATTGAATTTGTATAAATGAAGCACCAATATGTTAAACCCGAGAAGACAATTCCTACATTTTTCACATGTAAAATCGATAAGGTGATTCATCTTATGGAGTGGGGACTTGAGATATGGAAACCCAAGAAATTTGAAGCTACAATAAATTTTTCTTATATCCCAGTTATACCTACTACAACTACTAGCAAGCCTTATTCAATACCTTTTTTAATGAATAAATGTGACAAATTGCCACTTAGAAATAATATTGGAACATCCTATAGATATTCTTCCAAAAAGTATTATGACTTATTGTACTTTCAAAGAAAAATACCAAAAGAAAGCCTATGAAGACATTTTCTCTCTAAGCCTCTTATTTGTGCCAAAATTCTTCATTCCATGAGTTTTAGCATGGAAGTATAACTACGAACAAGACCTGCAATTGGATATTCTACTAGTGGTGAGAAATTTTAAGGTGAAATGGTGGGACAAATTCACAAGAAAATAAAACCCATCATGTGGCTGTAAAAGAATAGCTAGCCCAAAATTCTTAGTTATTAAAACAATTGAACCAACTTTATTCTTGTAACAAAAATAAAAAGCCCAAGCATTAATGGCAGTAGCAAAAGCAAAAGATGAATATTTTGAAATCATAAAGTAACTACTGAAATCAAAATCGTCCATAACAACCTCAAAATATAATGAAGACTAAGAACTTGAGCCAAAAGGTCAAGAGATTAATTTTATCAATTTCAAAAAAATGTGAGCCCAAATACTTTGTAAAATATGAGCCCAACTATTGTGCTTTTATATTAAGCCTACCATTAGGGCTAAAAAATCATCTAAATTATTTGGAATGACATAAAGTCTGCACCAAAGATAACCACAAGTGACTTCTATAAAGAAGACCAATTTGAAGATGTGAAATGACAAGAAAGGAGACCAAAGAGCCTATATGAGGAGGAAGTCCAAAATAAGGGATGGGAGCTTCTTCTTCCTCTCTTTCTTCTCCAAGTTATCCTTAATTCTCACTCTTATATGAGCTTGGATGTCTGTCTCCCCTCCTTCTCTAACACCTTATCCTAGTGCCTAAAGCCCCAAAAGCCTTCCTATTGCCCCTCAAAACCAAAACTTCCTTTGAAGCTTTGTCATTTGTAACAACCAACTTATTTAAGCGAACTCTTTGTATTTGAGGCCCCTTTCCTTTTCTTTTCTTCTTCAAAACCCTTAAAGTTTTTGTAATGCTTCATATGTATCGAAAAAAAAATTAAATTTAGTATGAGCTTTAACATGAGTTTATTCACACTTGTATACTTTTGAGCACAACTTACAGTGGACTAGCTCTATCACCTATCAAACTTTTTATATTTTTCCTTATTATTTATTATTTGCTCTTTCTATATGTTTATTGCATCTTATAGCGGTTGACTTTGCTGCCCATCAAAGTATAATATTATTTATTTTCTTTAATATTTGAGTTATTATTTGTGATGAGAATTGTAACCTATAGCGGTCGACACTACCTCCCATCATGTTAAGATATTCAGTGCTTCTTCTCATTTACTCTTATTTGTTGTAGTTTGTGTAATATTTGCTCATATTTTATTTATTTAATATTTTCTTTTAATGCTTTACTCATTTTATCTCAATATTTGACAAAGCAACATATAAAAATATTAAGTAGAGACTTTTCTAGATTAAAAGAGTGGCATATAGAACTCCTAAAATAGAACTATAACATCAACAACTTTTGATTTGCAAACCAACTGAGGAATAAGATTAGAAGTAATAAGAGTCCTTGAAGAAGGTTCTAAAAAGAAAAAAAAGCCAAATTGGATATCCTAAGTAGACCTTAAATATTTACTTATAACTTACCCCTTTTTTAGCCTTGAAACCTCTTTGAAAAAGCGAGCTTTTCCTTCTCTTTAAAGTGAGCCTTTGACTGTGATTATGGTGGACTAGTTGAAACCTTTTTAAACCTTAAGGTCTACCTAGGATCTCTAAATTGGCTTTTTTCCTTTTTAGAACCTTTTTAAGGACTCTTTTCAAGATCTTATCGGTTCTAATCTCATTCCTAAGTTGGTTTGCAAATAAAAAATTGTTAATATTATGGACATGTTATAGGAATTCTAAATGTTGTTCTTCTAACCTAGAAAGGTCTCCACTTAATAACATGAATAAAGCATTAAGAAAACATTAAATAAAGCAAATAGAGACAACTATTAATACAAATTAAAGCAAATAAGAGTAAATGAAAACAAGTATTGAACATCATAACATGATGGGCGGCAATGCTAACCGCTACAAGTTATAATACTCAACATGAATAATAACTCAAATATTAATATCAATAAACAATGTTACACCTCGATGGACAACAAAGCTGACTGCCAATTTTGAGGGGCTTTAAGAGGAGCTTTAGGGATTGTTTAGATGGACATTAATTAATGGAACGGAAAGGAACAAAATGAAACGAAACGGAATGGTTTATAATGGAATGGAACATAATATGAGGGATGGAATAGTTCATAATGTAATATAGTGAAATGTTGTTTGAAAAATAGATGGAATGAAATGTAATGTATAATAAATGACCATTATATCCCTTATATTAAGATGGTTATTGCAAAAATTATAATGGTACAATTTTAAAACAGAAATTATGTCTAATTAAAAAGTCACGGCAGTGATAAATAATATTTTTATATATTTTCTATTTTAAAATATCAAAAATTTTATTATTTTATAATTAATTAATATACAATTCATTATAAATTATATAAAAAATATTATTATTAATTATTTAATAAATGTTATTATATTAAATTTATTTTATTTTATTCTATGTTATTTATATTTAAAATAATTTATTTAAATTTTTATTTATATAAAAATATATACAAACAATTAAAATTAATTTTTTATGTATTTAAAACACAACGCCAACCCATCAATGGCACTTGAGGATGAGTGCTATGGAATAGATCTATTAATATAGAGTCATAATTTGCAACTCCCACCTCATATCGGAATCATAAAAAGATGATTGTTTTATTATTTACTGCTTTAATTATTACCTAAAAAAACAATTTGTTTAAAGTTATCACGATACTTCCATAAATCGTTTTAGTGACAATTAGACCTCGAA
This sequence comes from Erythroxylum divaricatum, assembly GCA_025434745.1. NCBI lineage: Eukaryota > Viridiplantae > Streptophyta > Magnoliopsida > Malpighiales > Erythroxylaceae > Erythroxylum > Erythroxylum divaricatum. Next base: position 34,417,742 of record JANTPM010000002.1, on the reverse strand, counting down.
AAGCGTGAAATGACTTTTGTTTTGAGATAACATATGTAATTCATCAGTGTTCAAATAATCAAGTGTTAGTTATATTGCATTTACAGGAGCAAAAACACACCAACTCATACATTATTTATGTGCCATCTTTGACCAAAAATCAAAATAACAGATTTTTCATAATTTTCCAATAACATATTCATGTGGATGAGATCCGAAAGTTTCCAGGTTTGCTGAAAAAAATTGAGCTTTCTAAACAAACACCAAGCTTCTACAAGTTTAATTGAAACCTACACACAAAACCATTCTCATTTGATAAATATAACAAAATTCAAGAAGCATTTGAAGTTTTTTCTTACAGTTGATAAACATCTAGCATAGCAATCTTCATCATCATCTTTCCAAGCAACCACCTACGAGAACCACAGTATTGTTAAATTGAAGAAAGGCAATCATATAGCACGCTCTTTCTTGCTTTTAGAACTAGATTTCACAGACATGGCACTTGCAGCAACCTTTTTAGATGCTCTTGCTCGTCTAGTTTTTCTTTTTGGCGATTAGATCTCACAGCTATACCTTCCAATAGTTGTTCCTCTAGAAGTGCTAACTCTTCAGCTGTTGGCTCCAAATATTCAGATTCTTCGATGAGGTATGGCACAGAGCATTCATTTCTTGGTCCAGTTTCAGCTATATTTTTGTCACCTATTATAATAGCACGTTCTTTTTCTGTAAGTAGAGACCACCTGGTTATAGGATCAAACAAAACTGGCACGCCAACAATTCAAAGAATGACAACAAACAGATATTTTTACTAACAGATCTTTTTACTAATAAGGATGTACAACAAAAAAATGCAGGTTTGAAAAATACTGTGCTTTGAGTTTGAGTGCAGAAACTAACCCATGATCATTAGTAAATGTTTGCCTCAAGCTTACATTTCATAAATAATTACCACGTCAGTCAAAATGATTAGGTTATGTTGCTTTTGGAAGTTTGAGCATTTAAGGAGCAATAACAATTTTCTACCAAGATTAGCCTTCAAGGATCATAATACACTAATAGAACAAGTGTTTCCTCCTTGGGTACGCCAATTGCTCCTACATATTTAAAGTCTAAAGCAGACTTATTATTTCAGAATATCAACTAAAGGCCATAGGCTTTCATAATTAACATATTACAAAGTGCTAAGCAAGAGTAGACCTTCACCTTTTTGCCTAGAAGATCTCTAGCTTCTAGGAGTACTAGGTTGTGACCAGCATCTGTCAAATACTTTGCAGTAGACAAACCAACCAAACTTGTAATAATTTGTAAATTTTAATTACTACCAAACAATCCTGCATTCACAACATTAATGTGATGAGCCATCTCAAGCACAATTCAACAAACTCAACAATTGGGGAACCACAAAGAAAAAGAAGATGATAGAATGACATATCATTATGAAAGATATAAAATTTGATTACCTACACCAGCGATTACAATCTTCAATGGCTTTGCTACACGAGGAGAAGTACAATTTTTCAATGGCTTTGCTGGACGAGGAGAAGTAAAAAATCAAACTCAAGTAAGCCATAAATATATCACCTTCTAAAGTAAGAATCAAGTTTCATAAAATAGACAACAGAATCAAATGCCATAAAATCAAGTAATAACCAACTTGTATTCTGGTGGTCCCTGTAGTCTCAAGGATATTGTTCAAAGAGCAACAATCGTCACGAAATAAAAGGTAACATCGAAAAAGAATAACAGTTAAACATGCACAACATCACTTATCTACATTGAAAATATTATAAACAAAATTTTAGTTTCATTTAGTTCCCTCAATTACATGGCTTCGTGATACATTCTTCCACAAAATATACAAAAATATTTGACAAAATGTAGACATTGAGTAGAGGGAAAAGGACTTGATACCAAGCCATCAAAACATACTACCCTATCTTCTATTCTTAAGAAGACATCATAAACTCCAACATGTCCTTTCGAATATTTATTGGTGCACCAAGTAATTCCTTGACTTCATATGGCCTACAAATAAGGAAAAGATAACTTTCATACAATTTTGATCCTTCCAATCCCAACTCTACCAAATGGTTATATAGTTCTTCTTCTGAAATTGGATGCGGTTTAACTAACAGTGTAGTAGAGTTTATAATAGCTTCTGCAATTTTTTGAAGGCCATCTTTGATTACATCTTCACCATCATCTGCCCTGTTTTTCCTTTTTCGTGATGTTCCTGGGTTTGCATTTTCTGAATGAGTTGGCATTCCCATTGGAGACTCAATGCGATCACCATCCATCGTTACATTGTCTTCCACACTTAAGTCATTGTAATGCAATATGTCAACATTTTCATCCATGACGTTGGAAAGCCCACTATCAACAGAAATGGTGCGTCTTCTTATCTCTTGTGTTGTTTCAGAATGCTCGCCAGTTGCTCTATCATATCCGTAAATCTCTACCAACTTCTCATAGTTATGAAAAGGCTTCTGTTTCCACTCAATAGCTTCTGGTTTAGCCTGCTACAAAAAATAAGTTAATAAATCAACCAAATCACAACATGTATCATATTTTCTTCCAACAAATTATTAAACAAGCTCACCTGGATCAAGGTCTCCCACACTTCTGGTTCAGTAATCCACATATTTGTTAATGGATTCCACGCAAATCCACTACCACCATTTGAAAATAAATCAAACACTTACTCCAGTTCTTTTTAATAATCTTGTTCTGATTTTTTTTCTTTATCGATTCCTTTATCTGAAAAATTTTCCTTTAGTTCAGCTTCAATTTTATCAAGTGCATATGATGTGAAAGTCCCACCAACATGATTGCCTTGTCGATGCTGGTGCAAGTATGCATCAACCAAAGCATCGTCCATAGCGTGATTCCAAAAGCACAACTCTCTTCGGGGTGGCATTTTGTATGTCACAAATTTAACTACAAAATCTAGAATTTTATTTCAAAATCATACACAATATTGAAGCTTCAAGTATTTCCAAATAATATAAAAGGCAAAAATAATGAATAAGCATTACAAAGACACAATTGCATGTGAAAACATTAACAATACTAATAAATAGTGTCATATTTAGATACAAGTAACCAATACATATTTTTAAAGCAATATAAGATCATCAAAAACATAAATTTATTGTGATGTGGCAATATTTATCCTCAAGCGTAATCAGCCCACATATGAGCAGCCATGTTATCTCTTATAATTTCTCCACTGTGTGTATCATTTAGTCGTCATTTTCATACCCATCTTGGTTATCATTTTTTCCTCCATCGTACTCTTCATTAAGAAATAGATCATCTAGATCTGCACCTATTAAGAAATTGTGCAGAATGACACAGGCCATAATAATTTTTTTTAGTCTGAATGTCGTAGGATGGTTCTGTGTTGGATGCTATAATTGGGAATCATTTTTTCAACACATCAAATGCCCGTTCAATAATATTACACAATGATGAATGTCGATGATTGAATAATTCACGAGCATTTCTTGAAGGATTCCTTGAATATTCTTTCAAGTGATATCGTTCCCTTCTATACGATGTAATAAGTCCACTTCTCAACATAAATCCAGCAGCAACAAGATAGTATTTTCCTATCATGAATAAAAGTATGTCAATATGTAATATATGACATTTATTAGTTAATAAGATTTGAGCCCTATTTTTACCTTGGGAAATTTTAAGTGAGAATCGCCTGGTTAGTGCACTTTTCATAATCCGTGAATCAAATGTTGTTCCTTCCCACCCAGCCAATACATATGTGAACTTCATATCAAAAGAACAAGTACACAACACATTTTGTGTTGGATAGTCCCTTCTCCCACGAAATCTAGGAGCATCTCGAGCAGGTACTTTAACACAGATAAGTGTACAATCAATTGCACCAACACAATCCTGATATTGAAGTATATTATTCTCAAATATTTTGTCTATTGTTTAATGTAATTATACTAAGTTAAGAAAAAAATTACCTTAAAAAATGGGTAAAATCTACTATTGTTCAATATTTCTGACGGGGTTTCTAATCCTTCAGGTTGTCTTAGAAACATATCTTCTAGTTGTATAATTCCTTTCAAAACGCTATGAAAATGACGGCTTATAGTTTCCCCAGATCGACTCCAAAAGAACGCAATCTCCCGATTGGTAACATTATGCCCTAATATGTATAGAAACTTCGCCACTTGTTCTTCAACAGTTGCATTTACAGTGGGTCGAAGCACACCTTTTCCAACTAATAAATCACATAATTCCACGAATGGTTTAGGCTGCATTCTAATTATATTTCTCCTATTAGAATGAAATAAAATTTTTCGTATGATACTCTCCATTGATTTTGATCTCTCTGATGACGTACGCATTTCAAATTTGTCTTACGCATGTCTGTTACGTAACACCCACCAATAGATCACAAGACAAGCAACATGAACAAACGCTAATTGATATATACAAATAAATTTTTGTGTTTGATTATCCATTTAAATACCTTCACCGTTCATATCTAAAAAATAAAATTAATAGGAAATGTCAAGCAAAGTAATAGGATAACAAAAACAAAGAAGACAGTGATGATTGAAAAACACCTCAAATTCATACAACACAATATATGAGATATGGTAAATTGACAATTCAAAGTTGGACAACACAACATAAACATCTTCGTAGATTAACAATTCAAAGTTAGACTACACACACACACACACACACACACACACACACATACACATACACACAGACACACACACACACACAGACACACACACACACACACATATATATATATATATTGACAATTCAAAGTTAGACAACACAACATGAACATCTTGGTAGATTGACAATTCAATATATATATATATATATATAACAATATATACTGAGTAGGGTTCATGCTACTTATATCCATGATGAAGGTAGTTTAGTAAGCGTTTTGGCAGAAGTGGGTAAGAAGAAACAGAGAGGAGTTGGGTTTGAAAGGAAGGATTTGAGATATCAGGAGTTTGACAAGGGAAGCTCTATAATAAGCATGCTATAAGAAACAAATGGTTTCAATGTAAAACTAAAGTTGGAAAAAGCAACATCATAAAGTTGCAAAGTCCTTAGGAAACTGAAATCTTCAAGAGAGCTCTAAATGGAGAGTTTCACAAGTTTTGTAAGGCTAGCAAACACACTCAAGTCTACATCAGCTAAGAGCCGGGACAACACCAGTAACATTTCCACCATTGCACACCATCCCATTCCAAGAATTAGGACAACCATTGAAATCAATAGACTCCTCATTCCCTGATTCAAGGACATAACCTGTAGGATCATGCTTGATACCTTTCTTAAATTTAACTAAGGATGAGATTTCTTGAGAAGGGAGCTGCCCCAGTGCGCAGAGACAAAATAAGGATAATATTACAAGCCTAAATAGCTTTATATTCCTCCTACCAACGATCCACCAATTTTTAATACATAATCTGAGTGAAAAATAAAGAAAATCTTCTATATTTAGCAGGTAGATCTAAATTTTAGACCATGAAATGTTTAACATGAACGAATCAACGCAGAACTACAAGAAACTTGAGTTTCAAGAAAAAGGAGTGCATAAAAGGCCTTTATTATCAAGAAGAAGATCATTTAAACCTTTAGAGTTTGTAAAATTTGAACCAAAATCTCACATTTTAACTAAAATCTTCAAGAGAGCTCTATATTTTAGGATTTTACCTGGAAATAGGCCAAAGTTTATAGAAGAGTTTCCTGCGATTGATTCTGCTACCAACAACAAACACTGGGATTTAACAAAGGAAACTTATGTTTACAGTGGTGTCAAAGAATTAAATGGAAGACATGAACCACGGACAAATTGAACAAGCTTTGACATTCAAGTAGAGAAGCCAGCTGGACTTCACATCAAGATCTCAACTTTCATCAACAATGCATATTCTTAGTACCTCTCTCCTTCATAAAGACTCAAACTTTGAAGCCTAAAAGGGAAAAGAGCCAAAGATGAAGAGAAGTAAGTAAAGAGAGGACCACGACTCATGACTGAATAGTACAATTCCCAAGTTGCTTCTTGATTTTCAACCTTAACAATCTAAAGCATACAACATCCAAATCACATTTACGCGCGGCACAGCAACCGCAACCCAGAAAGAAGAATATGTACCTAAAGTTGAAGCAATGATGCTCTTCCAAACAGGCTTCTTGACTGCTACAATGGTCCCCTGCCAACTCTCTTCACCTACTACAATGGATATTGTGTTCCCGCCAATATTGCGTTTGTTGTTATTATTAAGGATAAATAATGGTAATATGAAAGATTATTGAGGGTATATTAGTTATTGTATGTTTATTAGTTTATGTTCCATCCTAAACTCCCTAAATCGGAGGTTTCTTATTTTTACTATTTAGGATGAAATGGAACGTAACATAAAACCCTCCGCTTTCATCCTATTCCATTCTATTATAAAACTTCCTTCCAATCAATGGAAGTGTGTTATGTTTCATTCCATCCCATTATTAACCTCTAAATCAAACAAAGCCTAAGGGTTTTATAATAGAATGGGATGGAACGTAATACAATTCCATCGATTGGAAGGAAGTTTTATAATAGAATGGAATGGAATAGAATGAGATGCCAGTGGAAGGTTTCATTTTACATTCTATCCCATCATAAACAATAAAAGTGAGAAACTTTCGATTCGGGAGGTTTAGAATAAAATGTAAACTAATAAATATATACGACTTAATATATTCTCAATAATTTTTCATAATACTAATTATTTCTTACCTACCCCAATAATAACCAACACAACACAATAATATTTTTATGTAATTAACAATAAATTGTATAGAATTAATAATAAAATAATAAAATTTTTATTAAAATTGTTTTATTAAAATAGAAAATTTTATAAAAAACTTATTCTTTAATTGTTTATCACAATCCTGACATGTTTTTAGTAATTCACAAATATATTTATATATAAATAAATTATTTTTAAATATAAATCAAATATAATATAATAATATTTAATATAATAAATTTACTTAAATAATTAATAATATTATTTTTATATAATTAATAATAAATTGCATATAATTAATAATAAAATAATAAATTTTTATTAATAAAAAAGAAAAAATATATAAAAAGTTATTGTTCAAGTCACAACCACAACTTTAATTGTTTGTCACGGTTGTGACTTGAACAAGTCACAATTGTGACATGTTTTTCGCAAGTCACAGGTTTTTGTTGTTTTAAAATTATAGCATTCGAGTGTTTTCACATTTTTGGTTCTAGGTTGTGTGGAAATGTTATATAAGGTTATAATAGTCATTTATTGTACATTACATTTCATTACATCCATCTTTCAAATAACATTTCATTACACTACATTATGAATCCTTCCATCCCTCCTATACAACTTTTCACTATATTACATTATAAACCGTTCTGTTCCGTTCCGTTCCATTCTATTTGTTGGAACCCGATCTTTGAGTGACATTGAGAAATATTAAGTGAAATAAAATGAGTGGTTTCACATATGTATTGTGAAATAAAAA
>JANTPM010000002.1:34382175-34409168 GCA_025434745.1 Erythroxylum divaricatum | reverse complement strand
CTTTGCGCCAACTCGCAAGACTTTGCCTTATTCCTCGTCAACACGCCTTCCTCGTGCCAACTTACGTGCCAAGTATTAGCCAAGCCCCGCTAACACTCGCACGATCCCGCAATCTGAACTTAGGGGTCTAACAGCGTGTAACCTTAAATAATTGCACGCTTTAGTTGCTGTTTGCTCCGTATGTTTTGATTGAGAGTGGACGTGTATTTTTGTCTTAGTTAAGCTGATGTTTAGATGGCTATTAGTTCAAATGATGTTTAACAGATGTGCACTAACCCTATTTTTATTTTTATATACGAAAGGAAAAGATGAGAAAAATTAAGATATTCTTATTTCAACTGATGTTAAGCAGAAGTTATAAGAGATGCATTCCATACTTGTTGGAGTAGAATTTTGCTTGTTTATATGCGTTTTAAATATTTATGCAATTGCCAATAAGAGTTATAAAAGAGAGAATCAAAGGAACCCTGTTATGAACTCTTATGTTTCGAACAAAACTTTTGTTAATTAATGACGCAATTATGCCAAACCATAAGAAGACAGATCGAAAGTGGCTTCTAAACCCCTGGAATATACTCTTCACAAAAAGGACATCTTATTAATATTAATCAACTGTCTGAAGAAATCAACGCAGCATCTATGATTCGCATAGGCTACGCTTTGGTTGCTGTTCTAAACTCCAGGGATATTTCAACCATGCAAACGAGGAGCAGTCCTGCAAAGCAGATGAAGCGCCGCAGCAACGTGGATGACTCTGCAGGCATTGAGCAATCTGAAGTAGAAAAGGTTGCTTTTCCTACTCTCTTCATTCACATGCATTGCTACTGCGCTGGGAGACGTGGAGCCTGTCATGTTGAAATATTGAAGCACATTCAGGTGGACCAGTTGAAACTGTTTGCACTTTGCAGGATGGACTTTTACTAGCTTCGTCAGATACATGCAAGCCTTCTGGACGGTTATAACTAGATGCAGATAACTAGATTTTGCAGGACCGGAAGTTAGATCGGCTGAAAACCTACCAACGGATGTTTGTTGCTTAGATTCAATATGGAGACTTGCTTTGGTTTTATATTTCTACCCCGCAATATGTCCACGGGAAACGATAGTAAAACGATGAAAGCGGCCATCGCCGGCGTTCCTTTCCTTTTCATGCTAAGGTATTTCAAAATATTTCAACGTGACTGGTGATGAACAGGATTTGTGCATTATATTATTAAAATCCATTCTAAATATTTCTGCCTCCATTATGTGCAAGGGAAACATACAAGATTCATAGCGACCCTTCCTTACTGTAACATGATTATTTGCTCAAATTTCAGATGAAGTATGTACAATTCACGATGGGGAAGATGTCAACTTTTAACTATTGACTGTTGAAATTAAACTTGGCTATATATATGTTAACATCAGAACTTGACATAGTGTTTAATAGCCGACTCTCTGTGCAATCAGAACTTGACATAGTGTTTAATAGCCGATTCTCTGTGTATTCTTCGGCTGGCTTCTCATCACGATGTTACCGCAGCCAATAATTCTCTGCTTCGTAACAGATGTCCAGGAACACGAACACGCCGTCTCATCTCTTCAAAAGCGCACAATGTCTCTGTATCAAGGCCTCCAGCAAACTGCACCTCATACAGCAGAGTACTTGGTAAGTGAGTACATAATTGACAACCAAAGTTGTAAATATAGCTGACCATTATGATTACCTGGTGAGCCCTGTATATAAAATGCACACCTTCAAGAAGCAAACATTCTTGACTTGATTCTTTATTTGAATTATGGGTCTGTTCAGCCTCCACTTTTACTCGATTCATGTACATCTTTGCAAGCTTCAGAGAACCCTGCTTTATCTGCATCAAATTAAACATAGGTCTTCAGTTCATGGCAAGCCTAGAAGATTCATTATTATTTGTAAGCACTAACATCGACATTGTCTTTCACTTCGAACATTATAGCATTAACAAGTGACTGGGAGAAAAAAGATATGAAAGCTACAGTAGGAGTTGATATAGCTGGTGAAAAAGTATCATATTGTGGAGGAACGCAGCACCTTACTCATAATTCCAGAATCAAGCATCCAATCCGTTGGAATTTTTAAATCTTGATAGGACCGCATAACTGAGTTACGAAGTTTAACCAGCCTTTGGATGCTTTTCTCCGATCTGCAGACAGAAAATAAGACAACTCAAACGGGATACATTTAGATAAGTAATGCATTAAATTACAGAAACTGTACTCTTTACTTGTCAAGTAATAAAACCATCTTTTTCAATGCAGTTCCACAAGGAATGTTCTTATCATCTTCGTAGGATGATATCTCATTTTCTACTAGTTTGAGCCCACGATATTCAATAGCAGCTTCTCTAATGGCATCAGCTTTTCTCTCTGGCCACTTAAAATGCTTTAACACAGCCCGTTCATCAGCCTGTCCAACACAGGATATATATCATGAATAATCCATAACAATCTAGAAAAATAGTCTAACCTTTCTCCCCCAAAATATCTGACAGTATGCTTTTCTTCTTTCATGGAGCAAAATTCTTACATCTTTAGTGGGGATTCTCATGAAAATTGTAGTAGAATGGTATGATTAGTTTGATTTTCGTGTTAAATTAAATTATTGCAACAAAACCCATCTATCATAACCCTCTAAAGCAACCATGATCCTTGTTGTAATATGTCCAAGGGAATCAGATAGTGTGATTACCCATATGCTTTTCCATATACAAAAGCACACTCGGACATGCTATCCTTCAGCTAGTTTAAGAGATTTCACTGTCATGAAGGGTGAGATGGACCCTGAGATAGGTCATTTCCAACATGGGACAACTGGCCATCACCATCATGTCCAGGAAAACATGACAGGATTCTTGAGCTTACATTCACAAATTCCTAAATTTCTTATTATTTATTTTGATGGTAAATGAGGACATTGACCAGCTATTTAACTCTTAAGTAACGGCCTAAATAAGAACAAGAAATAGCTTTTGCAGGAAGCTTGAGTAAACTCTGAAGTAATCACGTTGATGTATAGTGATATTAGCATTTCAAGTTCAATCGAGACAACAACTTAAACAGTTTTGATTATAACTGGACTTTTTTGTGTGGAAACTGTATATGGGTTGCATTTGACATTTCTTTAGCAGCAATAAATTCTTGAGGAACTTGAGAATATATCTGATCAGAAACTTGGAAGTTAAATGACTTGGAGGGGCTCTGGAAGTTACCAACGTTGAGAGCTCGGTATCAAGCCAATCCGTGAATTTGAGGACATCTTCAATATCTGTATAAGCAGCAGCCAGTACCTTGTGGATAAGGCCATTGATGAAATCACCCTTCTTTTTGATATCTTCTTTTATCTAAAAATTTCATCAGTTGACAACAGTTTGAAGACGAGAGGAAAGGGGAAAGAAGTATGGGAAATAAACAGTAACAAAGATCTTAATTTGCTTACAGCCAACAGATGTGCCGAACGATTTTGTATCTCTCCAACAATACTGCTGTGCACAGTCATTGCAGGAGGTTTATATTGAGTCCCTAGTCTTGCGGTATCTCTTCCCTCTTCTTGGTTTCTTAAAGAGTGATACAATTCTACAACTGCTGGAGCTGCTGGAGAAGAAAGTGTTTTGGCTCTGGGTCGCAACGGAGGTGGTGGTGGTGGAGGCGGTGGCAAGGAGCAATTTACTGTAACTTGTCTTTCTACAACACCAGTTTTGGGCAATAGCTGTGGTGCAGATGGCGGCTGATGAGCTTGAAAGGTATTCTTGGGGCCATTGATTACCTCCGTATTAACCGTGGAGTGTTGCAATTTGTTGGCAATTAGTTTCTGAATGTCCTTAAATTTGGGGTTCTGACACTCTCCCGTTAATGATTGCTGGTTGTAGAATAATGTGTCATTCATGTTATCAGTCATTCATGAACTAATCTTGTGTTGAAACATGTATAAAGTCTTGATTTTTTAAAAAAAACCTATCACAAACTTAATCTCTACAAAACATATTACGAATAAATTATGCCAAAATAAAAGATTGGAATTTGAAGAGGAAGTAGTTGAAAAGACAAACTTAGACCAAACCTGGTTAGAAGATTGAGTTGTGGGTTGAAGAGCAGCAAGATCCTGAAGGAGCTTCTTGTTGAGGGAGTCAAGTTGGAAATTCAAGGCATGAGCTTTATCCAACTCGGCCTTGAGAGCCAAAACCTGAGATTGTAAATCTTGAATCAGAGCGTGGTTGGATTGAGGCTTCTCCAACAAATCTTCCTTGTTATTACTTTCTTCTTGATTTCTCCTATTACTTTTCCAAGTGGAAGAATGTAGCGGTGCATGCAGCTGCCTTCTTGGCTTAGAAAATTGCTCCACAACCAGCGGACGGTTGACAGAGGGATAAGCAACCTGAGATCCCGCCACCTCCTGTTCTCCAGATTTTGACTTGTTAGGGCTCAGCAGCTGAGACCTTCTGACCTTTGATGAGCAGTCTTTGCTGTTCTTATTGGACATATCTGGAGAAGGGACAGATTTGGGTCTAGTTTTGTTTTTAGCAGCAGTAACTTGGGGTTTGGGTGACAGCTGCTCTTTGCTAATCCTAGAGTTGGCCAATCTACATCGAGATGGGGTCGACGTAGACTGAGACTGAGACATGGTCCAGAAGAAGAAGATGAAGATGATGATGATGGGTGGGTTTCCTTTGCGATTGCAATTTATCTGAAAGAGAGAAACAAAGGGTGTGGTGTTCCTTTTTATGTGTATAACTGCTTAACAAAGATAACACAAAGAAGAACGATCTCTGCCAAATATTATCACAAGACCAAACTTCCATCAAAACAAAACACCAGTACAAAGTACAGGCATTGGAATCTTTTTTTGTGTTGTGTGTGTGTGTTTTGTTTTGTCTATCTATGGGCTCCAGTTCACACCAGCTTTTGACAACGATTGATTGTTCTGTAACATACAATTTTAGCCAACCCCACTTCTAAAGAAATCAGTTGAAGAGATCCAAGAAATTGGATTTGATTACTACTAACTATTTCACCTGAGCCGCTAAGCAAACCATAACGACGGGAAGTGGACGACCCCACCAACACCCTTCAAGTGCACACTTGACTCATTTTGATTTGGAATTGATGGCCTGCCTAATAGGTTGGCCTGAGTTGATTTGTATATGAAACAGTTTGAAGTTGAAGAATCTGAAAAGAACTAGCTTTGGTGATTAGACAGCAAAACCAAAAGCCATGCAAGTGGTAACATGCAGCAGAGCTTAAAAGCTAGTCAATTACCATTTTCAGCTTCAATCAAATATATACAATGGGAAGGGCAACAACCAACAAGCTAGGGATGTAATATGTATTACCACTACTAGGCCTTAGTTTGATAGGTTCCTCTTGAGCTTTTTTGGATGCACATGTTATGGCGGATGGATGCATTGACAGCCATGATGTTTCTTGTTCTGATTAGCCTTCTCCTACGACTATTTCATAAGCATTCATCGATTCATTTAATGAGAGCAAGTGATCTGTTTCATGAAAGCAAATGATCTGAACATCCTTCCCACCGCATTCGCTAATTTCTGCCACATATGTGTAATGCGTGTACACTTGCCTTGATTAGATCACACGTTCACCTTCAGGACAATCTCACGCATATATCAATAGTATTCTTGAGATTTGTATTATTCCTTGATTTATTGTTTAGCTATGATGTGTGACAAATGAATTCGCAGAGCAGAAAGGCGAAAGGTTCGGGTTCATACTTTCTAGGCTAGGATTCATCATTATTTAGTTTGTTATGATTATGTAATGCCACGAGGGTTGCGTAAATGCCTTGGTTGATGTTGATTAAAGCATCGTGATTACCTTTCTCATCAATCACTCCATTCTTAACCACTGCAATCAAATCAGCATTCCTCAGTGTTGATAATCTGTTTGCCACAACTACTGTGCTTCTGTTCACCATTATCCTCTCCCAAGCCTCTTGAACTATTCTTTGAGATTCAGCATCTAGCGCACTGCTTGCTTCATCAAGTAGTAACACTTTTGGGATTCTTCACTATTGCTCTTGCAATTGCAACTCTTTGCTTTTGTCCACCTGACAATTGTACTCCTCTTTCACCTACTATCGTATCATATTCATACCCCTGCAACTTGCTTCCAAATGCCTTGGTTACTACTCTCATCCGTACATCTTTCAAACCATATTACAATACTCTTTTACCTGTTGCATGCCACTTGTGAAGTTGTGGGCATTTGCCAACTCTGCTGCTGCCAAAATCTCTGCCTCTGTTGCCTTTCCTTGCTTCCCATATGCAATATTCTCACGGAGTGTGCCATTAAATAACACTGCTTCTTGACTAACTAGCCCCATCTGCTGCCCTAACCACTTGAGCTGTAGCTTCTTGATGGCAATTCCATCCAATGTGATGTTACCTGAATCAGGATCATAGAATCTCTGCAATAATGATATTGCTGTTGATTTTCCACATCCACTCTCCCCTACCAGAGCGACGTCTGCTAAAATCAAAACCCTTTAGTTCCTTAGTCTTACACACAAAAAGATTGTAAAATGTGTAAAAAAAGAAAAGAAAAGAGCACAAACACATTGAATTGAAAGCAACTATTGACCTTGCCATGCTGAATGTACAAGTTTAAATCCCTGAATATCTCAACACCAGGTCTTGTGGGATATCTGAAGCTGACGTGAAGAAACTCAATCTCTCCTTTGAGATTTTTTATTGTTGTTCCCGAGGCTTGGCTAGAGTCGATTTTTGATCTTCGTTCAAGAATTTGAAAGATAGAAGCAGTAGCAGTCTTTGCTCTAGTGGCATCAGGAACAAGGGAGCCTGATTGAGAAATTCCAATAGCTGCTAAAGTGATAGCAAAAAACACCTCTACCAGACCAGGACAAGGAAAAAGAAAACTTAACATCCAATTGTGGTACTCTCGGGTACTTTTCTTTGTGCAGAATGCTAACCTGGAAAACATCATCAAATGAGGCATCACCAGCTTCAACAAGTGGAGCTCCAGCTTAAAAACTAATGGCATATTGATATATTGTTATTTTTTGTTATTTTCCAGTTCCATTTCGTCATTGATTTTATATCAATTGTTGAGTATTTCCATAGTTTTTGGTGAATTTGGTACTGCTATGGATTTTGGCTAATTTTTGGCAGGTTTAAAGTTTTACACGGTCAGACCATGTAAATGGAAGTAAATGGCACGCAATATTCCCAACGGATACACGGTCAGGCCGTGTAATTTTACACGGCCTGTGTAATACGAAGCAGATGCGCCCAACTTATCCGAAGGATACACGGTCCGTGTATGGCAGTTATTTTGACAATTTCGGGAATTTTAGGAAGGGAGAGATCGAGAAAAGGTAGACGGTTTTTCACTTGACAAGAAACCAAAGAGAAAGGAGGGGATCGAGAAGGAGAGGAGGAAAAACGGAGATCGACAAGAGACCATTAGAGATTGAGAGATCAAGATCTAAGACAAAAATTAGAGTTCCTTTTTCCTCCCTTTTCTACTTTTACTTTCATTCTTCATGTTGATGTTTATTACTCATTTAGTTTTTATAACTAATTCAGTTATGGACCTTTAAATTTCTTTATTCTAAGATATTTATTTATCTTAGAAATTGTGTATTAAACCTTATGACTTTATTTCTTTTAGATCAATGTTGATTAAATTTCAGCAAAGTTGTTTTGTCAATTATTGATATGATCTGTCTAATCTAGGGTTCTGAATTAAATATGGGTGGTGTTAAACTAAGAACTGAAAAGTGATGTTTAATATCCGAAATGCTAGATTAGATCTAATTGAGTGAATATCTAGAAATAGATTTCTTCGTTAGGAGTACGAGAAAAATCCAAAGGCGTTAATTAGGTTGAATTTGGTTTCTTAATCTAAGAAATTGGTTTAAAAATTGAAGTCAACACGTTGATTACTTCGAAAGAATTGATTGACAACAATTAGCTAATGTACCAGATCGGCGATTTATTTCATAAGGAAGTACATGATTTCTTCGTTGGAATGAATTCCTAGAATATTAGTGAAAATTCTGTTTATCGTACATTGCAATTTCCTTAATAACATAACTTTCTTAACTGATTGCTTAGCAAATTTAGGAGGAGTGAATTTAGTAATTTGACCTAGTGCTTGTGGATCGACACTTAATTGCTACAACTAAACCTGTGCACTTGCAGAGCCTATCATCCAGCTGGGTAAAATCAAGATAAAAGAGACGCCCAACTAACCTTCGATATCTATCCAAATTCTCCAACAAAGGAAAGCTAGCATCCTCAAACCGACAATGAAGAGAAAAAAAAGTGGTTGCCCCTTTTGAACAAGTTAATCCTGTATCATTGAGAATATCTAACACATACTTTCTTTGATTCACATACAACCTATTAGATGACCTAGCAAGTTCCAACCTAAGGAAATATTTGGCAGAGCCCATATCTTTAATAGTAAATTGTTCATGTAAAAACCGTTTGACTTAATTAATACATGCCTTCGTTTGACTCATGATCAACACATCATCAACATACACAATAATAGCAATATAATCATTCCCTTCAGATTTAAGGAAGTGACATAGATCATGAGTAGATTGCACAAAATTTTGTTTACAAAGAGAAACAATAAGCTCATGATTCCATTGTCGTGAGGCTTGTTTAAGGCCATATAAAGACCTCCTCAAATGATAAACTTAATTAAGACCAGCCTTGGTATATCCTTGAGGAGGTAACATGTACAATTCCTCATCAATACACCCTTGCAAAAATGCATTATTTATATCCAACTGACGTAAAGGTCATCCTTTGACATCAACAATAGCAATAAAATTTCTCACAGTAACCATTTTAGCAGAGACAATTCCCCAAATGAAACATGCCTTCTGTTGTCACAACTTATCCATTTATATTAAAAACTAGGATTTGGGTGAGCTGGTAAAAGCTCATAAGTATGAGTTGGTATGTTATAGGTGTGCATAATTGACTCATGGTCGTGAGTCATTGTTACAAGGGCGTGACAAGGAGTTTCATGCCCATGCAACTTGTGTCATAGCTATGACATATGTCTTGAATTTGAACATCTTATTCCTTAGCATAACCATCTTACCAATCAAATTAGAGTCTTAATCTTGATGCTAAAGAGTTTTATTTTTCATGAGAATTTCATACCCCTTTTCAAAAAGTTAATATAAAATTAAAATATTATATATCAGGGATCAACTTGTGACTACCATCTTTGGAAGAGATGATAATTATATGTTTTTCTTTAATTCATATCTTGGACTAGTTTTTAAAGAAAACATTGCTTCCTATCTTCTCATTAAGCTCTATGATTTGCTTTTGTATTCACGTCTGATTGCTTTTACCATTATCTAGGTGGCACATACTATCAATGTCATTCTCAGGGACAGAGCTATTTGTGGGCCAATGGAGCACTGGCCCCCCCAACATTTACAAAAATTCAATATTTATTATTATTATTATTATTATTATTATTATTATTATTATTATTATTATTATTATTATTATTATTATTATTATTATTATATATATACAAGAACGGAGTTATTTGGAGTTTATTAGTGCATTGGGTTCTCCAAGATTTAAAAAAATTAAATATTTGGGTCTTCTTATCTTAAATTCCTGGTTCCGTCACTGGTCATTCTCTTATTCTTTGCTTGTTAGCGAGGTTGACTCTTCAATTTTTTAATTGTCTGAGTAATATTACCCTTTTCTGCAATACTATTAATGGTACTACTATAATAGAACAAATTAAAACATTTAACTTTACATTTGTCATACCTCCTCATTTATATTTGGATAGTAGCCTCGTCCTCTTCCTCTTATTCTTTCATGCCCTCTTTGTGATGGTTGGCTTCTCTCTTCATTGTTTATGATATTTCCTTTTTTTCTTCCTTTTCAACGTAGGGCACAACCACAATATCCTCTAATTTAATTATTTCCTTCTCTATAATTTTGTTAAGTAGTCTTACCTTTAAGAACTTACTCAACAAACTTCTTATCTTCTTATGATCTTTTTTCATAGACTTGTAAAGAACCCTCTAATTCTTCAAAGGACATTGAGTTTAAATCTTTTGACTCTTCAATGATACACACAAGATAGTCAAATTTGGTAGTTAAAGAAAGAAGAATTTTTTTCATTACACAAACATCTTCTACTTGTCTCTGTATCACTTTAATTGATTTATAGTCACCTTCACTCTTATATTTTTAATAATTCAAAATTGACTCAAATTCCTTCATCTTCAAAACTTTAAAATTGCTTCTTAGTATTTAAAGTTTCACTTTCTTTACTATATCAACACTGTGAAAATACTTTTCTAAAATATTACACGCTTCCTTCAAACTAGTAGCATCATATTCCTTTTGAATATTGAATCATCCAAACATTGATGGATGAGAGAGAGTTTATTAATCCTTCTTTCTTATCTTGGACAGGCTTCTTTATCATCTTGAGATAAGCTTTCTTCATTTTGGAACCTTCTCTGTAAGCTACTGCACATATTGAGAGTCAAGCAAAGCTTTAATTTGTGGATACCATTTCTCTTGATTTTCGTTTATAAAATAAGAAACTTGGAAAGAAGTGAATCCATTAGTTTTCATTTCTTACTTTAAAATATGGCTTTCATACCACTTTGTTGAGAAATGAGATAATGAAAAATAAAAAATAAAAAGAAGTGTTCTTATATTTTATCTTTACGAGTACAAAATAGACTATTATATTTATAGAGGTGTTTATTCTTTATTTATGAAAATATCGTCCGAATACAAAAAGATTTTCTTCTTTAAATTTATTCGTTCTTCTAATAAAATGTAAAAAATAAAACACTGCATAAATGAAGAAATTCATATTCTAAAATTACTTTCGTGTGTGCCATGCATGGAATTTTTCTTTCATTTTGTTCCTTCCTCTGTAATCTATACTCTGTTTTGTTCCATTCATGTACTTTGAAATACAGTTTTAGCCTGTTCAACAGCAAACGATGCCTTGGGCAGCATCTAATCACTATGAATGTATTAGGAAAACCCTAATAAAGCAGCATAGTGACCCTGATATGCTAGACTGGCATGCTTACTGCTTTATATTTTTTGTAACTAATTTATGTAATTGTTGTACACTATTCTTGCTTGTCCCTTACTAGTGTGGCATTCAGATGTACTGTTCATCTTTTTCCGTTCTCCTCACTTGGTTACTATGTTTCTTTGGTTATTTACGTATTTAGTTCTCCGCATTGAGTACCTTCCACTGGTGTATCTATTATCATCAACAGTTCTTCAGTATGGATTCTTGTTGGTGATTTTCATCTTGGCCTATGTATAAATAATTTCTTTCTTTTAAGGTACGGAGCTTGATGATGCTGTGCATCAAAGCTACATTGACGGGTAAGCATTTGAAATCTCATCTTTCATGATCATTCTGCTAATGACCTTAACTTTTACTCGCCTGCAGCAACCATGAAACTGTTTGATATCTCCCTTAATTACGAAATTTTATAAAAGAAAGAAGGGACACGTGAGGTTGAAGCTATATTCTAGAAGGCAGAGAGATGAACTGCATGGGAAGAAAGGGACAATCCTAATTAACTATGTTTGCAAATCAAATAGGTTGGTGTGAGTTGTTTAGCACTCTCATCCCTTAACCAGAGATCTCGAATTCGAGTCCTGGAAATGAAAAAATCTATTTAACCAACACTTTACCCCTTACTGACTGACTCGGTGCGAGCGAAAATTAATCTAGAAATGGATAACTTAAAGATGTCTTCTCATAATTGGGACCCATCTCATGGGCTAACCCAAAAAAAAAAACTATGTTCGCATATGTTTGCTACATACACTTCTTGCCATATGCCCTTAGTGCCACAACTGGTCAGAATCTTAGGAGCATATTTAGCATATTGTTAGTGAACCTGATATCTGTTTTGGCTGGAAAATCCCATAATACACTGGAGTTAGATTAAGAACCTCTTAAGTTGAGAAACTTATTTCCTTTTCTATGCTAAAACAAGCCAGAAGCATTGTCCTAAGGTTCTAATTCTTGACAACAAAAAATAAACTTATAAACTGAAATTGCTAATTGCTTAGTAATGGACCTTTTGGCTGAGTTATGATATTGCCTATTCTTTGGTTAACCAATTAGAAATCTCTTTAACTGAGGTTTGTTATGCATCTCTTAACTTGCATTTCTGCTATAATTGTTCACTATTTCCTCAATAGATGTGAACGCTTTCGGAGCCCTGTAAGGCACTTTATGGGAATTCATATCAGCAGGAAAGTATGAACTGATGAATGTGGTTGTGAAGTAAATACAGCAAATTTAGATACCCTCAAGCATACAGTTTCAAATCATGCTTGCTTGACCATCTGTCAGTCCTAGTTTTATGGACTTACAGCCTAGAGCAGAGCCTTCAAGCTGTCAAACTTTGCCTACTAAGCTCTTTGCTGAGCTAATATTATTACGAGAGATGACTTTGCTTTGACAGCTTATTAGACGAAAGCAACCATATTCACAATAGCTAATTGCAGGAAATATGAATATGAAACAAAGGGAACTACCGAAATAATATACCTGGAACTATAAAATTTGTCCACAAATTAATACTTCTTCCTTTAGAAATACACCAAGTGATACTTAAATCTTGTCAGAAAGAACTAAAATATGGGATCTGTCATGGACAAGAAACGCTACAATCAGCTTCTTAGTTACGTGGAGATATGCCAATTCAATAAAAATTAGCAAACTCAGTGCACCTATCAGCTAGTTTATAGTGTTGACAGATTGGATATTATCATGCATGCTCCCAATAAATCCAAGAACTTAATCTCTAAGCTAGCAGCACAACAAGCACTAATTTCTTATAAATGGATATTGCATAATTTCTCTGAGAAAGGGCCTCGCTGATAAAGGCTAAAGGATGCTCTTACATCACATAGCTCTACACCACAAATAGTGTTTCCATTTCTTGATTGCAAGGACAACCAGCAATAACTTCTTATAAATGAATATTGCTTCATTTTTCTGAGAACGGGCCTTGCTGATAAAGGCTGAACGATGATGCTCTTCCATTGAAGTAACTCCTACCTCTAATACGGTATAGACGGTTAATTACTCTTCTAAATGTTTCCACGGTAACATTTTTCTGGTGACTAAAAGAAGAAAAATAATCTTGAACATCATAAAAGAAAAACGTATCTCATCTCTATATGTACTAAAACCAATACGATAAAAGCAGCATCGCACTTGATACCTCTTTTCAAAGCTTCAAGTTCCAGTTATGGGCACTTCGAGGTCCAGTTGAAATGCCTTCATAGTATTGGTCCTCCAGCTTTTGATCATTCCAATCCTTCACAAACTCAGCGAATAATTCTCTTGCAGATTCAGATGAAAGATCAGAGAAGAAGACTTTTCTCTCTTCTTTTAGCCAAGTAGCAAACTCGCTGTTCTTGGAGTAGTAGTCATCATCAGACAGCTCTTTGAAGTGAGGTTTCTGAAAGATTGAAACATCAGAATATAAATCATCAAACATGACTTTTCAAGCCGAAGTACCACCAAGGTTAACTTTATTAGGAAACAGAGACCAAAATAGCTATGACATGTCACTGCCAAATCTCAGCCAAACACTTGGATGAACGTCCTAGCACACCCACATGGTATACTTGAGCACACCCAGATCCCATACACTGTAGCAGCTTGTTCTTCAGGAGTTTTCAAGGACTCTAGTATGATTTCTTCATTTCTGACTCAACGATATATACCTAATTAAAGGAGCAAAGAAAACATCCTCCTTCCACATTTATTTCCTCTGCAGTACTTTAAGCAATACAATCATGAGCACCAGAAATGGAAGTAATCTTAATTTGTGTTGTTATAAGAAAACACAATACAGCACACTACAGCTTTTCCAGCCTATAATGTCTCTAAATGCCAATCCATGTAATATGATGTGTTCGGTTTCAATTCTATTTAAGTGCAAGTTTTTAAGTTTTGAAAAGTATATCAACTGAAGACCACGAGAACTTGTACACTGATGGTAATGTGATTGTCCTCAGGAATTGAGGGCAAGTTGTAGAATCTCCCTGCCCCACTTGTGGGTAGTTACAGCATAAAGAACAGAAAATGAAGATATTATGAAAAGAAAGCTCCATGTATACAACGTGCTGGGATAGGAATCAGCTTCAATCATGTATGCTACTGAGCAATAACCACCTTGGGTAGGATATAGGAGATTCTGGCTGGCAGTAAGTTTGAGAAAAATCAATTTCTTTCCAGTGGATTTTTAATGCTCCATTTAGAATGGCCTCCTTGAAAACGGAGAGAGGTAACTAACTTCCCCTTATTTCCGATGTCTCATATGCCAAAATATGATTATTATACGTCCGTTTAATTTAACTTATATTTTTATTTTAACTTTTTATTTTGATTTTTTAAGGAATAAAAATTTTGTTTATTTATTAATATTATTATAATTACACTGTTGTCACTAATAGTTATAAATACTAAATAAGATATATCTATCTATCTATCTATCTATCTATGTTGTAACATTATTAATGTAACATTATTAGTTTGGACTTATGTTTATTGAACAAAGGGAAGTTTTAATCTATCTTTTGATAATAACAAAACATTAATGATTTTGTTTTTGGATAAAAGCAATATGAAAGCTATTATACTCATGAAGATAATTAAGTAAAGTTGAAATCAAATTTATTCAAGAGAAGAAACAAACCAAGACCAAAAAATATCAAAGCACAACAAGGTTATAAATAATCATCAATGCACTTTCTATTTGGTTGCTTAGATCTTTAGTTCATCATACATAAGCATATCATCATTTTAACTCATTATATATGTCCTTTAATCATAAAGAGGAATTAAAATTTAATTACAAGGAAAATCCGTTTGATTTTAAGACATTTTTGGGATATATTTTGAGGTTGAGAAAATTTTTATTAAGAAAAATAAGTTTGATAATTTGAAGATGTTGGAAACAATTATCAACCAATATAGGTTAGTGATGATCGACCAATGCAGGTCAAAAATGTTTATGGAAACTTTGTAGCCATATTAGTTGACCAATATGCTGCAAAAGTCGACCAATATTCCAATAATAAGCACATTGGTTGACCAATATGCTGCATCAGTCAACCAATATCCACAACAGTTAGTTTATTATTTAATGCATATTAGTCAACTAATGTGTAATACTGGTTGACCAAAGCACTAGCAGTTGACAACAGCTAATTCTTAGTTCCAATGACTAAATAACTCCCAAAGAGTACAAATACATTTAGTTCCAATGACTAAATAACTCCCAAAGACTACAAATACATAGTTTTTCAATGTTTTTAACATGGAAAAATATTTGGGTGCTTTATAAAAACATTTCAAAGAGTTTTTCAATAATTTATGAGTATTCATTGTTGCATTGTGAATTGTGCAAGCCTAAGCTATCAAAGTGAACAAGAAAAGATCTTTTGAGCTGTAAATTTCATTTGTGAGTAGGCATTACTCTTCAACTTAAATAAAGAAATAGGGATGTCAAACTGTAGACCAATAGACTCTCCTATGGATCCTAATTCAAAGCTTTTACTTGATCAAGGGAGCCAAGGAAAACATAATTATCTCACCATCACAAAACCTGAAATTTCTTTCTGTTAGTATTGTTCGTCAATTCCTACAAGCTCCATGTGATAGTCATTAGGATGCACTTATTCGAATTTTGAGGTATATTAAGGGTGCACCAAGAAAAGGATTATTATATGAAAACTAGATATTTTGATGCTAATTAGACAAGATCTCCATTTGATAGGCGTTCTAATTCAGAATTTTGTGTTCTTGTTGGAGGAGATTTTGTATCTTGGAAAAGTAAGAAGCAAGATGTTGCCAGATCGAGTGCAGAAGCAGAATATTGTGCAATGGCTCTAGCAACTTGTAAGTTTATTTGGTTGAAGCAATTAGTTCAAGAGTTAAAATTTGCAAAAGTATCACAGATGAACTTATTGTGTGATAATCAAGCTGATCTCCGTATTGCTTCTAACCCAGTATGAAATAACCAAGCATATAGAACTTGATTGTCACTTTATTCGAGAGAAAATTGTCTGGTTGCATCACTACTAGTCATGTCAATTCAACCAATCAACTAGCAAACATATGGACCAAATCTCTCAAAGGTTCTCGTATTGAATTTATATATAACAAGCTTGGTGCATATGATTTATATGCTCCAGCTTGAGGGGGAGTGCTGAGTTGTATATAGCTGTATGGTGATAAAATAGGGAGTTATTTACTGTTATTGATTGTGTTTCCTATTCCAGGGCTAGGTATCAACCATTTATGCATGTATTTTTCATCAAAGTATATACAATTATAATCAGATTTCTGAGTTTCAAAATAGGAATACATACAATAACCGAACAACCTTAAATTATGAGTTTAATATGTATTAAGTGATTAATTACCTAACTAGTATCTAAAACTCATTGACATCCCTAAAGATCAAGGATTATTCATTAAAAATTAGGGACTATGTAAAATCCTTTAAAATCACTTAATAAAAACACGTTATTTGACACTCCCCTCAAACTGGTTAACGAATATCTTCCATTGGTAACAATGCTGAAACATAGTACCTGGCATCCACTTTGTGAGTACGCTTGCTAGTTGATTTTTTTGTTAAACAAATAGAGTGTAAATTAGGCCTTTGTATAATTTCTCTTTAATGAAATGCCTGTCACCATCAATGTGTTATGTTCAATCATATTGCAATACTGATTGTTGATTTGTTGTCAAAAGTACAATCTTACTGAGCCTTCAGATTTATCTTCAAATCATCAAGAACTATTTTTAACCATTGTAACTCACATATTCTCAAATCCATCAACCTAAACTTAGATTTTGGACTTGACTTGGCTACCACATTTTACTTTTTACTCTTCCATGTTACAAGGTTACCACCTATGGTATAACAACCAAAAATTGAACTTTTGTCAACTAATGAACCAAAATAATTAGCATCAGTGTAGGCCTTTAAAGTTATGCTTTCTCCTTTCCTAAACAATATTCCTTTCTTAGGGCTACCCTTCAAGTATGGGAAAATTCAATGTATAGCTTTGAGATGCATTTATTTCAAATTATGCATAAATTGCTTGACAAGAACATATCAAATGCACTTTTATACACCAAATAAATTAATTTACCTATAAGTCTTTGATAAAAAACTTCTATCTACTATGAAGTCATCTGAAGCATTCCGCAGTCTATGGTTGAATCAATGCATGTATCAACTATCTTGCCCAATTTCCCCAGTGCCTTTAATAAGTCAAGCACATAATTGTTAAACAAAGATTCCTTGCTTGGAATACACAACTTCAATGCCTAGAAAGTATTTTAACTTCCCAAGTTCCTTGATGTTAAATTCTCTCGGTAGACACCCTTGTAGCAACTAGCCTTGCTTTGTATCTTTCCATAAAATCATCGGACTTGTTCTTCACAATGAAACCTATCTACATCCAACTACCTTCTTCCCTTTCAGCAATTCAACCTAGGTTTTGGTAAGTCATGAATAGATACAATGAACATTTTAAGCAAGTTCTAGTGTCAATATCACTTGATCGGTCAAGTTTATCAGCTGGTTGAGAATGGATAGTTTGTGGTATGATATTTTCAATAGGTCTAAAAGATGTTTAAACAATTATTCGAGGAAGAGATGTATGTGCACAAGTTGAGGGATTTGAGTTTGCATCCTATAATGAACTAGTAGTCATCGAACTTGTTCTACTTTATCCTTCATTACTTAATATGACTTAGATGACTCAACACTTGGTATGAGTTTTTAATAGAAAAAAGGTTTGGAAATAATTTAGGAACATAAAGAATGTCTATTAATGTAAGGGCATTGTTTATGTAAATGTCCCCTTGGCCTACTATTGTGATAATGGTCCAATTAGCTATATTTATCTTCTTGTGACTGGAGCAGATAGTAGACGAAGGACTTCAAATGCTTGTTTACTAGCACCACTAGCAAGTTGTAAAACACCATATTATTTCATTCTGGTTGTTTTGGGCACAAGAGTAGATTTGTCTTCCATTTGATTCTTGAGCATAATGCTTCTTCGTCCTTCTTTAGTCTCAATGATTGACATTGTCTCATTAAAAGAGGGGAGGTCTTCTTTTATCAACATCTACATCCTCACAGCGTTCTCAACATTGAGACCAACTAAAAAATCATAAATATGATTCTTTTCAATATATTGTTCAAAATTGCAACACATTTGAATACATTTGCACTGACCCATTTCCTATACCAAAAACCTTGCAAGAGACTCTAGTATTTGGTGGTATATCGATTCCCTTGTTTGGTTGCTAAAATCTTTGTTTTAATTTTGTAGCGAGCAACATTATGGACTTTGGAGAATGTCTACCTAATAACATCTCAATTAAATTCCATAACCAGGATATCACCAAGGAATCTTGATCACTCCCATGTCTAAATGTAAGATCTTATTTTAAAGGACTCGTGCCCAATGAATAGCTTAATTCTTTTCTACCTTTTAAGAAGGTACAAACCAATTGTAACGACTTTAAATAATTCTTTCCATTCATTGATATGCTAGCTACATGTTCTACAAGAACACAATTGTACCAGGAACTATATTAATAGTTGTGGGAGAGCATTTAAGACAAGGCTAGATTGTGGATTATAGCATGATTACTTGGAAAAATTAAGAATAAAGAAAGTGTACAATGGATAAGAAGGATTTGATGAGTAGAAGAGAACAAAATGAAGAGAATTTGGGTTTGAAGAAAGTAACCAAAGGCTCTAAAACCATGTTACAATTTGTGAACTCTCTAAAAATAATTCTCATTTTTCCAAATGGTATATATACATGGGAATACATAAATTCATAGAACAACCCAAAATTACTAGGTTAGTCTCTATCAAATATAACTTCCTAACCAATATATACAACTCACCACAATCCCTAAAAATTAAGGATTGCATTAAATCATTTAGATTTACAAGATTACCCCAATAAAATTATTCGACATTAACATAATAATGAAAACAATTTAGCAAAAAAATGTTTTATTTATTAAACAATATCTTTATTTATACAATATTTTAAATCTTATAACACCTTTAAATTAAAAAATAATAAGAATTTTTTCAAAAAAATAATCTACAGAACTTATTTATTGAATGATTCAATTTTATTTCTAAAATTTTAATTTTTTTTGCATTTTTTAAAGTATTTAAACTTTATATTTATTATGAAATAAATGTTAAACTTTGAAAATATTTTATTTTAAAGTCATTTTATATTAAAATTTTAATTTGTAAAAAAACTGATCTTACAATTTAGATGCTTATTATATTCCCCTCTATGCCTTTCTATAATAAGGTAATTACCATTAAAGTTAAATAAGAAATAACTTTTCACAAAACTAATAATGAAATCATGTTCTAAAAAGATAAAATAAAAAACCAAAACAACTATTTCCATAAGTTGTAAAAAGAGGATGAGACCAAAAACAAAAACTTTTAAAAAAATTAACTAGACAAGTTTCGAAACAGAAACCAAAAATAAAGTGAAACTGAACAAGCCTTAAAAAGTTAAATGTGGGTCTAAGCAACTGTTAAATCATAACGTAGAACTATGTATCCATATAATATCCATAATAATCACACAAATTTCAATATTGAAAAGCAAAATATACATCTCATGAATGCAACTTTCTAGCAATTTTAGCTCCATAGGGTCTGAAGGTGGTTGAAAGGTTGCTAATAATATAGGCAAACATTGAAGGCTCATAACCAACAAAATGGTAAGCTTAAAAGCTTCATTTACATTAGCAAGACAAAGTTTGAAGGAGCAATCCATGGTAAAGAAAACAAACCAATTGATGGCCACCATTGTGGTGTTTAATCTTGCGCTTATCCTTCGATTTCTTATCTGAGGCAATAGAAGCATGTCTATACATTAGAACCATTTAATAGAAATCCAATATCTTAGATGGAAAAGTAATGAACGACAACTAGCAATTTGGTTAGGACAACATTTAGGATCAATAAAATAACTTAGAAGAACTTGTTAAGCAGATACTCAAAAGTAGAATTTGTTAAGCAGATACTCAAAAGTAGAACTTTGGTCATTCCTAGCCAGAAGAAACCCAGAAAACAATTTAAAAGATTGTTCTATTATAATAAGTTTAGCAAGATTTTAAGAAGAAAAGGTTAGGAAAAAGCTTGTCGGACATGCATACAAGGTAACACATAATGCAAGTTATACATTTTTTTACTGATGCTTTCTATTACCAAAGGAAAGAGTTATTTATGCATGAGGATGTATAAGTTCTTTCTTAGAAATACTTTCTTAGCTTAACACATTACTTTCCATCAAACTGAACATGCAGGGCAATACACCACATCGGTTTCCCATTAGCATATGTTCTCTTTTAATCTAATCCCCAAGCATAAAAACTAACTATTTAAATGATGGTTTTTGTTAACAAATAGTTGTCTTCCAACAGTAAATAATTATAGCTTTGCAAGTCAACTTTCTAATCCATTGCTTTGAAGTTTGCAAGTCCCCAACCTTTTATTGGCTGGTCTTGGTATATCTATTAGTTTTTTATTCCTTTTCAATTGCATCTTTTGGTATAATTTTTTCAGTTGAATAATTTTTTTGGTAAGTTGAGATGGCTGCCTCTTTATTTTAGTAAATCATGTTTTTAAAGAATGTATAAATTGATTAGTATGTTAAGGAGTTTGATTGTCTATTTGGATGATTATGATGATTTATCCTGCTCAAAGGTTCTATTCCACAACTCTAATTATACAGCTGACTACTCTCCCCATGTCTTCTCTGTTCTGTTTTCCGATATTTTAATTTGTAGAGTTTCAACATTATACACAAGGGTTAAGACATTATTTATTTCACCCCAACCCTATAAAAATATTCAATTCATAAATTTAACCCTTCATTAAAACTCCTTCAAACCACCTTATGTACTACAGACTTGAATGATTTCAATTTTAATATATTTTGAATCATATTTGAAAAATTCAAATGCAATGATTAAGAGTTAAAGCAAGTACGAAAAGTAAATTCTCTACGTTCCTATGTATCAATTCAAAGGTACCTTTACCATAATGATGCTTATGAGACTTCTTTCCCTTCCTCTTCTCTGCCTTATGATTCTTTCTGCTTCGCCTTTCTCTCTCATCATCCCTTTTCCGCCTGGTTCTACTTTTGCCTTCATCTGTTCATTTATCACCGTCAAAATGAAATTCAAAATAAACAGAAGCATAAGAAAAATCAGTACCGGAATAAACAGAAGCATAAACAAAATCAATAACACTCCCAATCTTGTTGTGATATCCAACGAACAAGATAATGCATACAAAGTCCGGGTTGATCCAAGTTAAGATATTTTTTATTAGTCAATAAAAAGCTCCCTATTTCAGCTAACTCTACAGTAAATATATGCTAAAGAGAAGTTTGCTCCAAAACACGAAAAGGAACAATAAAAGATTCCTCCTCGTTCGTCTATACTGCAATATTCCTCAGGATTAGCAAGCAAGAAAAGAGCAGCGGGAAGAAGCTTCAAGTGCTAATAATAGAATTATTCGTGAAAGCTCTTAAAACTAGATGCAGAAAATAAAGGAAATAATACATACAGAAAATAAGGGGGAACCGAAAAGAAGAAGAAAAGGAAAGTAAGTACCTTCGGTATCAGAAGATGAGCTTCTCTTCCGGCTCCTCTTCTTCCTCCTTTTCTCTTCTTCGTCCGTGAATTTCTTGTCGCTTCCCATTCTCACCTTTAACAGTCTCTGCACTGAAATCGTAAGACAGCAGAAATTGTTATAACTCGTTCATTTTTCTTAAGAATCCTAATATTGCAGACTTTAAGCTCAATTTAACGAGTAAGAAGAATAAATTATTGAAAATTGTTTTTAATTAAATATTAAAATAAAGATAATTGAAAATATTTTTTAATTGAATTTGAAATTTGTTTTTAAATTAAAAATAAATTTTTATTTGGAATAGAAATTTAATCTATTTACAAATTGATGGGTTTAATTCAATCTAAATTTTCCAAATAGTTGAAAATATCATTTTAGAGTATGAAGATCAATAACTTGAATTAAAGAAGCTTGATGTTTGATGCATATAGTTTGATTATGAGTGTATAAGTAGCATATTTTATTTATATGTTGGATATATAAATTGGATGCATGTTAAATTATATATTTTATATATGTAATTTTTTACATGCAATTTTGTGTTTGTAAGATGAATGTAATTAAATCCCTAATTAAAATATTAAGTACTTGTTGAGAATGTAATCGTTATCTTCCATTGTTATAAGAATAACCCAGAGTTTTGTTTAGTATAGGCTTGTTAAGCAAACTCAAAGTCGCTTTAACCTGAACATGTTTAATATTATAATAATATGTTTTACTTAACTAAATTTGTATTATTTGGATGAGTAAATTTATGGTCACGTGAATTCAGAGGTAGGATTAAGAATAACATATATGATATATTTTTACATGAGTTATCACCTAACGGATATAAGATTCACATGAAATGTGATTGATAAAATTGTTATCTACCTAATTTAAGTTTAATTGGCTTGTTGAGCAAAATTAAGATCAACTATACTTGAATGGAATCCTAGCTCACTAAAAAGATTAGAGTGATCTTTCTTAATAGCAGTTGGAGCTATTATTTCAAATAAAATAGTGAGAGTAACCAAATATACAATTAAAGTCCTAATTTTTTTTAATGGTTATGATATGTAATTAATTACTTGGTTTTCTTACATTTATGTTATGTTCTAAATATAATTTACCTTGTTTAATATAGTTGATATTAAGTTAATGAATTGAATTTCTTAGATATATGTTATGTTTGAGAAGAGTTCTCAAAGTTAGAAACAAAAACGTATGCCAATAATACTATGTTGCTATTAGTCTTTGTTGAGGATTTGTTATTAACAGTTTTAAAGATGTGTCAAAATTATGTAGACGACAAAAGGTGTTGATATTTTGAGTTGACTAATGTCTCATAAACTTGAATGACAACATGTAAGATGTATATCGATACCATGATAGCAAGATACAAGAGGTTGCATAGAGTATAGTAGAAAGGTATAATATCTTGTTGGAATTATTCCGCTTAATTTCGTTTACTAAAAGCATAAATATGGACATCAATTAAAGGCATTTGCTACAGTATGATAATAGTTTTCACAAGAAGAAAAATGATTTCATGATTTTTCTTGACTACATGAGATATGATAAAGATCATATGTATTTCTAGTTCGTGTGCATGAGTATTTGATATTGAATTTAAATTCAACATTATTACAATGCTCAAAGCATAATAAGAAATAGATTATTGAGTCAAAAGTAATTGATCTAATTTTATACAAATAGTTTGTATGTGTTGGATCGAAAGAGAGTTATGCTTAACATAAGTGGCAAGAATACAAAGTTGAATAACCAAGACTATCCTTTGATGTCATGTTAGTTAAATTAACAAAACCATAATCATCAAGTTACATATAAGGATATATGGATCCTTATAATTATGAATTGTATGAAGTTTGTCAAAGTTAAAAAATAACCAAATCAACCTTTGGTGAAAGAATGATGATGGTATTGAATTGTTAAATTTATACATGTGATGTATAGATGGAATAACAATTCATAAAAGGTTGATACTTATATTTCATTTGATTACTAATGACTTTATATTATATAGTCGTATGTATTAAATGAAACAATGATTTAAAAATTTGAAAAGTTTAAATTGTTTAAATCTAAATAGAAATTAAGCATTTAGAATGTTGAAGTACTTCGATGAGGTTGTTGTGGTAAGTTTTAAACTTTTTGGACATCTATAGGGAATGAGATTCTCCTATGACTATCTTCACAACTAAATTCATATGAGTATGGATTTATGTAAAGAAGAAAATACAATATGAGATATTGTATGATTCAGTATTATTTCTTCTATAGTTATGCCTAATAGTTGATAGTTCCAATTGAATCAATTAGTAAGATTTCATATTAAGTGTGAAATGCTAAGTCTTTGAAATAGTCAAAATTAACTATTTAAGGATGTGATGCTTAGCTGAATTATGTATTATCCATTAAGTTTATAAGTAAATTATATACTAAAAAGTTATGAGAAATCTAACAAGTTGGATATAATCTTAAAAACCTATTGAATAAATCGTTTGTTTCAATGAATACTTATAGGGTAATGGCTCTCAAGATAACTAATTAGAGTAAGATAAAATTTGACAAGTTCAAATCTCATAACAATGCATCCAACTGGATCTATTACTTTTATTGATATAGTTGAAAGGCTATGAGATTTTGAAATATTCACTTTCATGATGAATTCAAAAAGTTTTTTAAAGATAATTGTGAATTTATCACATTTATAAAAAGGTCAATGGGAGTGCAATTTTTCTCTTTAGTGGGAGTATATGGAGACATATTGCTCATAGAGAGCAATAATTTTAATTTTCAATTGTTGAAAACATAATTGTCCAATAACAACTCTTATTGAAGATGAAAAGATGACAAATTAATTATGGGAAGTAGATCTATCAAGATAGATTAGAAGTTATTCACTTATTCCAAGTTGAAGTAAATAGACAATGTACTAAAGATGTTTAGTAATTGAGATATCAGATATTTGTGAAGGATTGAAGATATCCATTATTGTATCATACCACTCCCACAGAGCATATGCACGATATATCGAAGGATGGTCGAGAACATACTTTATGAGAATGGCACGTTAAGACGGTTAAATCAATTCATTACACATTTTAAAACCATCACACATATCATAAAAATTTCCAATAATCATTTTGTTCCATCTTTATTCACGAGCATATAAAGTTTCAAATGTCATTACACTTCTAAAATTCACTTATAAATTGTACAACAGTTAAGAGACACAATTTTTTGATACAAAATAACTTATGACAATTGCATGTACAACTGATCCTGACGCTGACCCAAGTCCAAATGCTAAAGCTACTTCGACTAGACTAGTTATGTCTCCTATGAACCTGAAAAACAACGCTGCAATTTTGATGAGTTTTACGAACTTAGTGAGTGAAACATCATTGATATTTTCACTTAGGTCAGGAACACAGAGGCAAATCATATCCCATTTCAGCAAGTATTTCATATCACAACACATCCTCATTTATCCTTCAATTGCATTTCAAACAATTCAGTAATCATCTTAAATCAATCATATGATACATGTCAATTTATATATGCAAATGCACATATGACTCACTTTCATTTTTACTTTGTTATGACCGAGCGCCTATTTACTATCCTATATTCCTTATGAATATCGGGCTCATTTTATAATTATCGCGTACCTATTGAGAACACTGAGCTCATTGATAACTGAGTCTGTGTCTCTTTGTGCACATTTATAAGCTTTAAGTTTTTTTTTCACTCTGATCACTTCGGTCACAACTTTTTTATCTGATCATGTATTTCAATGCAATGCATCATACCATATGCCATATTTTATTACCTTTCATTCTTGTGTGCTCATGTCATATGTATCAGATTCATCGAATATAAGTCTGGCAATTCACATTCAATTGTTTCCACATTTCATATTAATTCTAGCATTTCACATTCAATTATTCTGACATTGCATATTGAACATACAAATCATACATAAGCACATATAATTGAGTTACCATCTAGGTTAATTCACAATATGCTCTAGATACGCTATTGCCTTGACCAGTGTTTAAAAACCCGGACCGGACCGGCCGGTCCGACTGGTTCGACCGGTGACCGGTCGGCTCTCCGGTCTGGGTGACTCTTCTAAATCGGCCTTTAATTGAACCAGTTCGAACTGGTAAGAACCGGTCAATTGACCGGTTAAACCGGAAATGAGCAAACCGGTTCAACCACTGGTTCAAAAATAAAACCTACCTTTTTAAAAAATAAAACCCTTCGACCTTCTCTGTTCTCTCCGAGAGTCTCTGTCGTTGTTCTTCTTTGTTAAGGTTAAGGTTCAACAAGATTCAATTCACACTCCCGTACTGGGAAATCTCGCAAGGTACAAACTTTGGACTTGAATTTCGTTTCTTGATTAGAATTTAGAAGGGTGCCTTTATTTTCCAGAAGTAAGTCTTGTAGTTCCACCTCCCGTTTACTGTCGTTTTTTTCCTAAAAGTTTGATGTTTTTGATATGAAGAACTGATCTTTATTGTTGTATACTTGTATGCCCTGTAAAATCTCTGTTGTTGTTTTCTTCTTCTGCTTTACGGCCTTTACCTCTTTAGCTCTTTCATTTTGACTGTCTTTTGTCTGTTGCGTTGTTGGTCTGCTTCCCATTGGAGTGGCCTTCTTTGTTTCCCACTGATCTGCCGTTTTTCCCACTATATACTTCTCTGCTATTTTTCCCACTGCACAGCTCCTCTGTCATTTCAAACAAAAACCAAACACTGGAATTGGGCTAAAGGTTGAAAAAGCCTTCCAATTATTACACTGTCGGTTTTGTCTTCTTGTCTAAACAACAATTGCCAAAAGAATCCTACTTTGAACTGTAGGTTGCCAGGAACAACAAGTGCTTATGATATCTCTCATGTGATTCCTTCTTAGATTTAAAAAACAATGAACGAATAAGTTGATTGTGAACCAGAATGTTAAGTAATGGAAAGCATTTTGGGTTAGAGAGAGTTGGAGATCTAACACGAGGGCTTGTGATTGTGAACCAGACTGACACGCCAATCTCTACTTTAATACATTGGTTTAGAGTTGTGTCCCTTCCTCGTGGACCTGGCGTATTTTCAGGCCACAAATGTCTAAAACAGTTTACACCTATTTTTTATTTCAAAGTGTCATATTCAGAGTATCACCTACCATGTTTCTGATAAAAATTTTGTTTTAATGG
>JANTPM010000002.1:34340420-34353222 GCA_025434745.1 Erythroxylum divaricatum | reverse complement strand
CTTATTTCCTCACGAAATCCACCCAAAACACAGCTCGTAAGCCACTCTTCGGGAAAATGAGTGATTTGTGAAGTCATTCCCTCAAACTCTTCGATATCTCCATCCACTGATTTATTTTGAACTAACGATTTCAGTTGCTCAATCAGATTTCCCTCATCTTTTTCCCCATATCTATCGAACAAGGATCGCTTGAAGAGTTCCCACGTCAAGCATGGTTCCAGTTCACGTATGGATTTAAACCAATATAACGTGGTCCCTTCCATACAAATCTGCACCATCGGCAACCTCAGCTCATCGGGGATCCCATGAATCGTGAAATAGGATTCAGCATGTACGACCCAGGCAAATGGGTCCTCGCCGTGGAACAAAGGAAGATCGACCCTCCGTGCCGCGTTTCTGTATTCCTCCCACGCTTCTTCTGTTGCCGTCGGAAGAGTGCGGTTCTCCTGTCGGCAAGGCTCTGGCCGGTGGGGTGGTTTTTCTCCACCCGAAGAAGAAGATGCGAGATGGGTCAGTGTCGGGGTACCTTCTCCTCCGTAACCCATACTCTGCTTTCCTGGGTTTCCAGCTTTAAGAGTTTGGAAAACTTCTCTCATTTCTGACTGTAGTTGACCTTGGGACTTTGCTAAGGTCTCGACGTTAGCCATCAGCGTGCCCAGCTGCGTCCTGAGATCCTTCAACGTGGCGTCATGCGATTGCACCATTGCTTCCTGTGCTGAGAACGAAGATTCTTGCCTCCTAAGAGACGCTTCTAAAGCGGATATTCTAGCCTCCATACGGGTTTGCATACAATCTCTATCCTCCGTGAACTCTCAATGAAAGCACCAATTGATAGGTAACTCGATAGAGATTGTATAGCTTTTAGTATATTGATAGAAATATAGAAAATAACTACCGGAGCAAGCTCCCCCTCCTGGATAAGCCAGGCCACTTTTCCTAACAATGATGATAGTAAAATTCCTGTTTTCCTCTATTCTCACTAGACAGCTTTATACTCCCCTCCCTCATTCTCTCTCCATAACAAACTTCTAACAAACTTGCCTACAAGATAATCATTCCCCCTCCCTTCTTGCTTGCTCCTACGAGTATGTTTTGATGGGCTATGATGGGCTTAGTTGGTATGGGCTGGGAAGAGGGTGGTTGTTATCATAAGCTGTGAATCATTTATTTGTTTTTTCGTCAGCTGTTTTTGTTTTATTGAACTTTTGGAGATTTCTGACATGAAACTTATTAACCATGAGTATGGTATGTCTTATTTCTATTGAATTGGAACTTCAACATGATTGGCAAGTTTTTATCTTACACTAGAGCTTATTCAGGCGGCTATCATTTTAATAAACCATTCTTATCTAGTTCTAATGCTTTTTATTTATTTCTTGTGTCCAGCTAGGCCTAGGAGCTACAATTTATCCCCAACGACCTGGACGTACAGAATGTGAAGTATGTATATCATGTTAAATCTTGTTTCAAAATTTGTTCTTTGCATTGCTCTTATTACGACTTGAATTTTGTGAATACAAGTTTTACAAAGTATCTTTTCCTAGTAATTCGAACTTCTAGTGATTATGCAATATAATTGTTGGTCCTTAGTGGCAATAAAACAACTTATTCTGCCGATTTATGGGATGCGCTCTTAATTTCCAGTCTGTTAGGAAAGCTTTTTTCCCCCCTCAATTTTTACCATGGCATCTGTAGTGACATGTGCCTTTGTTGCTCTGCTTTCATGTTTAGTACTACATGAAGACTGGTGTTTGTAAGTTTGGGGAACGGTGCAAGTTTCATCATCCTATTGATAGGTCAGAATCGATTGCAAAGCCACCTCAACATCAAAATGTGAAGCTAACCCTTGCTGGATTACCGAGGAGAGAGGTAAGAACTGTTGCTTGCATATAAATATACAAATCCTTTAAATCAAAAGTAATGGTTTTTCCTAGCTTTTTCTATTCTGGGTTGTTTCTTTACCATCTTCTTGAACTTTAAGCTGTTGTTCGCGAGGTTTAGTTTTATAGGTTTGACTGGGATTTGTGGTCAGGTTTGTGTGGAGGTCCCTACATCCCTCCCTCTTTAATTGTCAGGGAACAGAAAGGCTCCATAAATGAGATTAATATGTGGCCAAGAAGAAGATTGGTAGCTTAGAAGCTTGTGCCTTTAACCTGCTGGTCATCATTGCATTGATGGCATTTCCTCTTTCGGTCATAATGGAATTTTCTAAAATCATCTTATTGACTTGATTTTCAAGAAAAGTGTCCGACTGCTAGTAGTCCTTTTGTATCTGCAGCACCTCATTGCTTTTTTGTTGAAGAATGAAAGCTAAAACCTCCGAAGTCTTAATTTTGTCTGTAAATAAAGAATGTAATTATCATTTTCTAACTATTTATGTTGCTTCTGCTATTCACATCAACTTGTTTTCTAGTTCTACACCATTTTGGCTGGACATTTTTTCCTTGCATAAGCCCTATACAAATTAAATTGTTTTGGCAGGGTGCTGTTCATTGCCCATATTATATGAAGACTGGTGCTTGCAAGTACGGTGCAACATGCAAATTCGACCACCCTCCCCCAGGGGAGGTCATGGCTATTGCAGCATCACAAGTAACATCCATGTCTAGTGATGAAGATGATGACGAAGGCGATGCTTGAAATATCCAAATAGTGTTATTTATACAATGGATGAAAGCTTCAGCGTTCCTTTCTAAAAACTGTTTGGTGAATGCGTCAGAAGACATGTATAATATGATTAAATAGCAAATTGAATGCAATGAAGTGGTTGAGTTGTTTAGAAAGGACTTATCTGTTCGCATGCGTTGTAAGTTTATATGCTAAATGTTGTCGGATGTGGAAATCTGTTACTTAAATTTAGCCTTTCCTTTTTCCAAAATGTGTAGGGGCCTGGGAGGGTGACGGTTTAAATTATGGGGGAATTTTATGCAAGTAGTATTCACTCAACGTGGATGGCAGCTCTATGGGCAATCCGGGAGCTGCTGGGTTCGGGGGCCTGCTACGTGACGATCGGGGTCACTGGTTGGTGGGCTTCTCAGGCTACTTTGGTCATGCCACTTCTCGGCTTGCTGAATTGCTAGCTCTTCAGCATGGGTTGGCCTTGGCTTGGCAGCGCGGATTCTGACAGTTGATTGTGGAGTCGGATTCTCAGGACGACATTAGGTTGGTTACAAATCCTTGTCTTCCTTCCCACCCGTACCTGCACGTCTGTGATACTATCAGGAATTTGTTGCTGTGTGATTGGACCTGCACTATTGTACATACCTTTCGGGAAGGAAATCACTGCGCTAATCTGCTAGCTAAACATGGCGCTACTAATCGTCACCGTTGGTCTCTCTGGACGGAGCCTTTGCCATGTCTTTGCACGCCCCTTGCTCTTGACGCCTCTACTTGGGCGTTCGCCTGGTCTTAGACCTACCTTCCATTCTTACCAAAAAAGTATTCACTGACTAGGTGGACGTGGACATGGATTCCACAGTCATCGAACTGTGAATGTGTACGGATAACACATTTTGCTATGTCCTATATCTGAGATAGCACTGGCACTTGGCTACGAGGTTTCGTTCAGAATTTTGGCTGGTGCAATCCGATATTGGCAGAACTTTGGGGTGTCTTTACAGGTCTTATGTATACGTGAAACCTAGGCTATTGCAGGATAGAACTGAAAGTAGATTTTATTGCAGTGATTACAATTTTTTCTTCGACAGTCACCGAATCCTAGGCACTTAATCTCATTGTCCACGAAATTAACAAGCTTCTTACCTATAATTGGACTGTTATTTATCAATATATTTTCAGAGAGAGTAACGAATGCGCCGATTGACTTAGGCGTTACTTATTTTAAAATTACACCCATTGTAGGCATTACTTATTTTAAAACTACACCCATTCACTCCTTATCTCCTCTATATTTACTATGTAATTTGTTGTATTTTCCTTTATATATAAAAAAAAAACTTCCAATATCATGGCCTAGTATTTATTATGAAAAGGCGTTAAATTTATTATGAAAATAGGCAGGGGGCGTGGCACGACATGGATCGCCCAAAAAGAAAAGAGCAATACGGTGGTGGATTGCTTAAGAGAGTTGAACAAGAGTGTACTTGTATGGCTGGAACAAGGAAACTGGAAGCCGATCAACAGACAGCAGAGGAGAAAAAATGTTTATTTCATATTTTCCATAGATGGCTTTATTGAGTGATTGAAAGTGTTTGTTTCGTATCGTACACAAAAGTAAAACAAACAGAAAAGAGGAATGAGGGTAGAAACTATCACTTGCGTTTCGTCAGTTGCATTTGCTAATGCAACTTCTCATCACTGGAAATGCTCTCCTGCGACCTCCACTCCCAGTTTTCTTTATACTCTGTCTCCAACTGCATCAGCAGCAGCAGCAGCAGCAGCAGCTATGTCAACTGTTGGCCCAAGAAGGAGAAATAAATTTACTAATCCTCTTCTCATCAATACCACCAAGTCCAACAACAACATTCTTAGTAATAACACTAAATTCCTCTTCAAATACTATTCTTCTTCTTCTTCTTCTTCATCATCATCATCTTCTTTCCCAAGCCAGGTTTTGCTCTTTCTTTCCCCTCTTTTATATATTCATTCTATTCAAACTCCCTCTGTTACTTAAATTTAGCCTTTCCTTTTCCCAAAATGAGTAGGAGGAGGCTGAAGAAGGTAATAATAATAATAATAATAATAGAAATGGAAAAGAAGATGAAAAGGAAGGAGAAAGAAGAAATCTCAGAATTAGAGAATTGTATAGCAGATTCTGGAAAGTAGCAGCACCCTACTGGTTCTCTTCGGATGACAAGCTCCAAGCCAGACTCCGTTTGGCCGCAGTCTTCGCCCTCACTTTGTCCACCACCGCCATCAGTGTTGGCTTCAATTACCTTGGCCGCGACTTCTACAATGCTCTTGCGAGTAATTTTTGACTTAACTACCCTCTCTTCTTTTTCTTTTCTCTTTTTATTTTTCATAGTTTTATGCTTTTTGTTATGTCTTTGTGTTGTTCCATCGAAGACAAGGACCAAGATCAGTTCACAAAGCAACTTTTGTACTACCTCGGAGGCTTTGCCGGAGGAATCCCGGTAAGAAAACACACGCACACGCGTATATGTATATATATATGTACGCTTATTTCTCAAACTTTCTATATAACCGCTTTTGTTGTTGTCATTTATTGTTTTTCAGGTCTTTGTTCTGAGAGACTATGCTAAAGACACTCTTTCCTTGAGGTGGAGGTCTTGGATGACCAAGTACTACATGGAACGCTATCTCAACAACGGGACCTTTTACAAAATTCAGTCCCAATCTATTATTGATAATCCTGATCAGCGCATTGTTGATGATATAAGTTCTTTCACTTCCACTGCACTTGCCTTCTCTTTGACTCTTTTTAATGCTGCTGTTGACTTGATCTCTTTTAGTAGCATCTTGTATGGTATCTATCCTCCCCTTTTTGTGGTTCTTCTTGCTTACTCTCTTGGTGGAACTGCTATTAGTGTTTTTCTTGGACGGGTAGATTTCTTTTTCTCCACTTATATTTGTCTTTTTTCTTTGTTTCTCGGTGAACTTGCTCAGTTTTATCAATGGTCACTTCTATACCTTTGATTTCAGAGTTTGGTCACTCTCAATTTCTTGCAAGAGAAAAAAGAAGCAGATTTTCGTTATGGGCTCGTCCGAGTGAGGGAAAATGCGGAGTCCATTGCTTTCTACAGTGGTGAAGAAAGTGAAATGCATCTTCTACTGCAGCGCTTCAAAAATGCTTTTGAAAATTTGACTGTAAGATCTTTTCCCTATGACCATCTTGAATTTAAGTTCACTTCCCTGCTTAATTTAATCAGTTTATTTCCTATCCTTTTTTAGTTGAAAATTAGCTGAAGTTGCTCTTATCAAGGAGGGAAGTCTTTTGTATCATAGGTTTTAGGCAGACTATCCCTTGTAACTCATGAAACATAATCTTCAGAACACCATAGCTTCTGCTTTGTATTTAACCACCAACACTCTTGGATTGATTTTTCTTTCATAATTGGCTATCAAGTCAGAATCAGCATGAAATATTGTTTTTTCTTTATCTTGGAAGTCATCTGAAATAACTTGTTTGCTTTCTTTGATATCTCTTCTCTTAGGACATCTCCTGAAGTTTCAAAGAGGAAGATAAAGAAGAAAAAGGGATTTATTAATAACTTTAATTTTTTTAATCATTGATGGGCAGTGATAATCAAGAAGAAGCACCATCTGCTGATGTACTTTATTACAATTTAACTTTTATGTTCGATCATCTGGTACTTGCTTACTCACGTTTGTTTTTCTTCAGCAATTATTGATTTCTTCTAGAAATTTGGAGTTCTTCACCAATGGCTATCGGTACCTAATTCAGATTCTTCCTGCCGCTGTTGTTGCTCCTATGTATTTCTCTGGAAAGATAGAGTTTGGTGTTATCAATCAATCAGTTTCAGCTTTTAACCATATTCTTGGAGATTTTTCCCTCATTGTGTACCAATTTCAAGCCATCAGTGCCTTTTCAGCTGTCATTGATCGATTAGGTAAACTTTGAGTTTTCTTTGAATTGATGTCAACATTAGAGGAGATACTTTGACTAAGTACAGTCTATATAGAAATTTCATATTTATTTGCAACAAATATGCAAGATGGCTTCCTTGCAATTGATCAATTTATTTTCTAATAGTGAATTAATAATTCTGGCAAGGAGCTGCACTCACTTATTTCAAGATGGTTCATCAATCCTTGCAATGTTTGATATTATGTCCTCATGATTCTCATACAACTACTTGAGAAATATGATTTTTCTAGCCTGTCTTTTTGCTGCTACCTTCAAGTTATACAAGACATTTTATTTTTAGTATCTTTTTTTTAGGAGAAAAAGTTAACACTAAAATAATATATAATAGAATCTTCAACGTCAACATTTTCAAATTCTATTGATCGTTATCAGCAATGAAGATTCCCAATTTTTTAACCTTCATTATAGGAGCGATGTGTCTATGTTGTTTCTCTATTTGTCCCTTTTTTTTTGCCTGTTGTGTTTTCTTTTGTAGATTTATGCGTGTCTTTGATCCATACTGTGCACTCTATCACATCTTACGGAAATTAAACAAGAAGATCCTTATTGAGGTCAGATGCTTTTGCATGTAACTTTTCTTTTGACTTTATCAATTCATATATGCAGGTGAATTTGATGATATTCTCGATAGTGGCAGTTCCGAAAGTCTCTCTAACTGGTCAGAAAAAATTAACCTTACATATTGCAACAGCAAAAGTGCACTTGTGTTGGATTCCACGAATGGGTCCATCCTGATGGACAACAATAAGAAATTGCTGGATATAGAGAGCTTAACTCTACTGACACCAAGTAAGTCGTCATTGATTAAGGATTTGTCATTGGTGATCAATAAGCAAGATCATTTGCTGGTTAGTATGCTATTATTGTTGCTATCCTTTTTGCAATGCTTAATATGTTGCTTATAATTGAATCTTGTTGTTTTTTACATAGTGAGGTGGTATGCTTGTGATGGGTGAAGATGATGCTCATACTGTGTTCATACTGTTGTCTAACAGGTAATGGGACCTAGTGGGAGCGGTAAGACTTCTTTATTAAGGGCCCTAGCTGGTCTTTGGAATTTTGGGAAAGGAAAAGTAACTTTCTATGTGGATCATGGAGATAATCCTCAGCCATCACAATCTGCACAAATGAACGGTCATGAAGTCAGTGGTGAGAGTTCTAAAGCAGAAGAACTTGAAACACCCACCGGTAGAAAGCCCATGGGTGTTTTTTTCCTGCCTCAAAAGCCGTATATGGTTTTAGGAACTCTTCGCCAGCAATTGCTTTATCCTACCTGGGTTGTTGATGAAGATTCTGAGTCAGGCAGTTCTGAATCAGCGAGTAAGTTATCCAAATATGACTTTTTTTCATTCTAGT
The DNA here is from genome assembly GCA_025434745.1 of Erythroxylum divaricatum. Lineage (NCBI taxonomy): Eukaryota > Viridiplantae > Streptophyta > Magnoliopsida > Malpighiales > Erythroxylaceae > Erythroxylum > Erythroxylum divaricatum. The sequence continues at coordinate 34,345,277 of JANTPM010000002.1, read as the reverse complement.
TGCCACTTTTAGTGCTAATATTCCAGGATTGACGGTTTCTAGCAAACAGTATGATGTAGGAAAAAAAAGAAGAATTATTAACTAGTAGCTAAAAATCACAAAATTAGGAAATATGATTGATATTAGGTTACTGGGATATCATGTTTCAGGGTTAGATTTTGGCTAGGAATGCTGAAATTTCAAATTTGCATATTTGGAATTTTAAAGTTTGATTGCTAGAAATTTAGGCTTAGAATTTCAAGGTTTAATATGACTGGAATTTACGTTTAAGATAGGTGGAATTTAGTAAGAAACACAAACAGTAAAGAGTAGGAAACTAGGAGTCACTCCTCGGGTCTAGGAATTACTCTTGGAAGAAAACATCACACTTTCTAGTTAAAAACTCAAATTTGTAGAAAAATTTCAGATTGTATATTCTTCATGAAGAGTTAAACAGTTCTTAGAACCCTTATTCTAGTAGGAAAAGGTTCCTAATTTAAATCCTATTATAATAAAAATTCTATTAGTCCTATACAACTAGGATAGCTTATCTAAAAGAAACTAACATATACTACTTCCTGTCTAATAAGGAATCCTAATACAATTTAAATTTCAGCCCTTATCTTTGATGTCAGCTCAATTTCCAGTTCTCATCCCACCAAATTAAAGTTTGTGGTTGACTAATCTTTCTTCTTTTATTTCTTTTATAGACTTTTTAAGTTCATTTGCATCACTCTATTCATTTAGTTGAAAACAAAAATGCCTTAACCCTATGAAAATGAACTAAATTTGCGTTAAAATTTCTACATCTTTGGATGAATGGTGTCTATCCTGTCAGATCCAATTCTACAGTTGTGATAAAAGAGGAAAGCCTTAAGCTTATTAACAATGTGTTGAAGCTACATTCTATCTCCTCTGTTTAATATAGCATTTTCCACAACTTACACACGTCTCTGTTGACAATGCCATTTTCATGAAGACCACTCTTCTATGGATAATTGGGTCATCATTCACTATTTGTAAATTATGGTTTTATTTCTTGTCTTTAGTAAAAAAGAAGGAAAAAAAAAGTCAAAAACAGACAAGTAACAGAAAAACAAAACTGGAAAGAACAAAAGATAATCAAAACAAATGTCCGTGATCCAAAAGGACCGTTCTGGACTGTTTGCAAAATTCATATATAAGATGAAATAGAAAGAGATTGTTAGAGATGACATTTGATAGTTGATGTATAGAGTATTATGTATATCTTTCTAGAATATAATATCATAGATAATCTATTAAAAATTGTTCTAGTAACTAAATATTTGTTATCCCTCTATATGTGGACTTTTTATACTATGTAAGACAAATCCAATAAAGATGCAACCCCAGTGGCTGTTTCTGTTAGTTGATATCAAAAGCAAGCTACCCATGTGAGTGTGTACTCTGTTTCCCTTAAGAAGACCTGGTTTCAGTAATTGTCTTGTTGAGACGAATTCTAAGGAATTGTCTTTGCTTTTGATATATGCCAAGCTACCAAATATGGAAAGCCTGGACTTCTCGAGGTTGATTATCTGTACGTGATCTTACGTTGGCAGATTATAACTTGAATGTGTGCTTTTATTTATTTATCTTTTACTGGCTTGTGTAATGAAGTTAATGATCCTGGTTGCTCATAGGTGGTTGTTTATTTATTGGGCCTCTTCATGGATACATGAAAGTGAAAACTTGAAGCAGAAGTAAAAGCTAATACTTATACTTTGCAGGTTCAGTTCAATTCTTAATGCGGAGGGCCTATGCAGAAAATGTGACTGGAAAGCTTTGTAAGCCAACAAATAGTGATCTAATACAGGCTTTAGAGGATGTCCGTCTGGGCTATATCCTATCCCGTTTCGGTAGTCTAGATTCCATGCATGAGTGGTCCAGTGTTCTTTCCCTTGGAGAGCAGCAACGTCTTGCATTCGCTCGTTTGCTGCTTTCAAAACCCAAGCTTGTTCTATTGGATGAATCTACTAGTGCTCTGGATGAAGCCAATGAGGTAATTGTGTTCGTAGATTCATCTTTTATGTTGTTCTTGCAGCAGGAATGTGCCAATTCTAAGGACCCCAAAACATTTTAGACTGTTATTCTTACAATTTCATAGCGAGTTATCTAAACAATGGTGCTTGACAAAAGAAAGCTTATCAAAATCCCAATCGATGAAACATTTGGTCCCATTACACAGTTTTGCCCCTCCTGGACTGCTCTGAGATGTGATGAATTACTATGATAAAACAAAATACCATAGCCATGAATAGTAATCAGATGTCACTTTTTTTTAAAACCCCAAACTAAAATGAGCCTGTTGCTTGATTGGTGCGCTGAAATATTCAGAGGAAACAACATGGGGGGTATTTAGTTTGAGTTGGTATTCAGTACGTTGGACCTGCAGTCAATGATTCTTAACCTGCGAAGTTCCTACGAGTTGCATATAGAAGTTTTCCTTTTTCACTGATCATAGTCTTACCAACCCTATCATAATTGAAACATAATAAGGTGCCTTGAATTATTTTGTGGACCAGAAGGCTTCAGTTTTAAATTTCACATTCATGTCTACACTTTTGCAGGTACATTTATACAAGCAGATTGAAGAAGCAGGCATCACATATATTAGCATTGGTCATAGAAGAACTCTTTATGACTATCATAACAAAGTTCTACACATATCCACTGCAGATCCCAGCAGCAATAAACGCAACTGGCACATCGAATATCTCAATAACAAATCCTTGATTAAATAGTTAGCAACTGATAATTCTTTGTAGCTTCGGTTAGAGTGAAGTGTCATCATTGATGCGCAAATATTTATGGTAATACCATTTTCCTGATAGGACGTATAGGTCAAATATCAGTGGTGGAAAGTTTAATTTTATGCTGTGTCAATGGTATTGCCTCATTTATAGAAATATTTGAAGTCACCGCAATTTATATTCTCCTTCATGCGGCTGGTTAAAGCAATCATGGGAAGTAGATGAAGTTTGAGTTTGGTGTGAGGAGATGACTTCTCAGTTTTCTCTGTTGCAGCTTGAGCTTGACGCCTTCTTTTTCTTGGAGATGACTTTCTCGTTGCCTAACGCAGTTTACAGATTCTAATATTTTCGAGAAGTGGTATTCAGGCAACGGCCTTCCTTTCTGTGAATCTGGTTGTAAATACCTGAAATGGTTAACTCTCGACCTGAAAATTGAACCACTCTACCGGTCTGATTAATTTACCTACAGAAGACAATGATTTGATTGGAAAAATCTGAGGTAATGTGGACTAATTATCAGTTTTTTTGGTTATTTCTTCAGAATTTTTTAATTCTTTATGTTCTTGTATAAAGATGGATATCAGCCTCGTGTTCACCCTTCATAACAGTTTTTACTTGTTAATAACACAGTTTTGTATTAAAGACACTGCTCATAACTCAGATCGAAATAGTAGAAAACATGGAATGATAAGGGGTTAAAAACAGTAAAGGAGATAAATGTGCAAATAACGTGTAAAAATTGCAAAAAAAAAGAAAAAGAAAATGCTTGAATTGTCAAAAAAAAAATAGATAGGAATTTTCAATTTTCTTAAACTGGTTTTCTTAATTGTAAAAAACGAGAGTATAAAACCCTTAATTTCATATTCTTTGGTATAGCATTGGAACATTGAAAATTCTTAATCATAAAAGAAAATTGTGCGTTATGGAATTTTTTTTCTTTTCACATTACTAATTATATTAACCAATGGCTTATACATATCTTTTATTTACTAATACTGGCTACATATGTAAATAAACATGTTTTAACATAATTTAATTTTTAATATAATATTTAAATATTTTAACATGAATCTAAACTCTAAATCGTATTTTTATTTAGTCTTAAAAAGTTTTATTTTGACATAATTTTGTACACTGTCGTTCTATAAATTATAACATATTAACATTTGAGATAATCATAACTTAATAGTGGTAGAAATAGAGATGTTTTGTTGGATATGCATCTTTATTAGAAGAGATAAGGTCAAGAAAATAATAGTAAGAAAAAGGAAAGGTGACGAATATTAATGAAAACTAAAAAAAGATAAGATTTATGCAGTTCAGACTTATTAAGAGAAAACACTCGGACACTCAAGTAAGAAAATGTGCAAAGATTATATTTAGAGACTGTAAGAGAAAAAAATGAAGGCTTAAGAGGAACTGAAAGAAGTAATAAAAAAATGATATAACTCTCTTGGAACATACCAAAGACATGATCCTCAAAAGAAAATTTTAGCATACTAGGATATAAAAAGGTCCTTTTCTTTATAAGTCATTTGAATTTTTTTTAATCAGTCTTATGTCTTATATTTAGCCTAAACTTTTAATATGTAGTATTTTTTCTTAGTTATTTAGCTTAAATATTTTCTTACTCAATCTAAATATTGTCTTCAATTTGTTTGTTTGATTTATTTATTTAATTATCTTCTTTCTTGTTTATGTATTTATTTACTTATTTACTTATTATTTATTTATTCTTTCTTTATCTTGTTTAATATTTATTGTATTACTTATTTTTATATTTTTATTTATACACATTTATTTATTTTTATTTATTGCTAATATCTTGTATATATATGTATGTATATTTTATGTATATCTTGTATTTATTTCCAGTGTTGTTCGTCATGCAAAGCTTATAAATGGGACGAGTTAGCTAATCCTAAATCTCAAAATTCTTACAAAGAAAAAATATGCATTTAAAAAAAGGAAAAAGTGTTATAAAAGATAGAAATAATATGGTGTACCACTAATTGTAGATGCACCATTTAATAGTTAGTGTACAAATGGACTGGTTTGGTTTTACCTAACACAAGAATGAAGTAGGTGGTTATTGGTTAGGTTTTAC
>JANTPM010000002.1:34275040-34320141 GCA_025434745.1 Erythroxylum divaricatum | reverse complement strand
AGAAGAAGAAGAAAATTAATAATAATAAGTATTTTAATAATAAAAATAATTTATAAAATTAATAATAATAAGAATTAGAATAAGTAGAAAATTTGACAAAGATAATTAATAATGATTATTATTAATAATAATGATAAGAATAATAAAATTAATAATAATAATAATAATAATAATAATAATAATAATAATATTTTAGTCTTTTTGTTAATTATTCATTTGTCATTCCAAGTTTATAGTTTCAAACCAAACACAGGAATAGAAATTATTTATCTATTCTATTCCTTGAACCAAACAAAGTAATGCCTATTCTATTCTATTCCTCATATTTTCTATTTCTAAGAATAACTATCATATTCCTTCTCTATTCCATTCCTTCAACCAAACAGGCCATATAAGTGCTTAATACAATTCAATCAAATAAAATAAACAACAGAGATATGAAAAAGCCAACCTTTTATTGAACTATTTATATACTAAAATAATACAAAAGACTCTTGTTCCTTTCAACTTCAATTATTTTCTAATAAAATCTCGTTATTCAAAACTTTCAGTAAAAAATTTCTTTTAAGTTCTCAACTTATTTTTTTACGGATGAATGAATGTATAATATCATAAAAATGAACTTACAAATAATGCCTTTATATAAGCTTACAAGAATTTATAGACCAAGTATGCTAAACTAACCATTTTCTCTACTAACCCACTAAATTTGTAAAGAGTTGGCTTTTCTTCTACTAACTTCACTAAATTAATAGAAAATTGTCTCCTTTAAACCACTACCTATGTTATCAATCAACAATATTACATGTTTTACGATTAATTACAAAAAAATTCATCCAAGTTCTTAATTTTATTTTTCCTTTATTCTCCAGCATTCTTCTCCAGTGATTTTCAAATAACTACCTCTAATATTCACTATACCCATTATTTATTTTCGATAGTTTACTGAAAGATCTTTTTATTTATGGACTTGTCATACTTGTACCCTAAACATAATAATTCTTCCCTAATGCTTGGATTTTGGGAATGTTTATAACATTAGTAGTAAGATAGTCATTTTTTTCATTTCTTGAATGTTGGAGCACTTAAACCTATCAAACTCAAAGCATGCATGTTTTGGAAAATTAATTCCCTAACAAAACAGAACAATAAATAAATAAGAGGACTTTCATCAAACACCTTATAAGTTTCAGAAATTAAACCCTAAAAAACAACAAATAATATGTATTCTCCCTTCCTTCACACATACAAAGACATCCCATATAAATTAACACTCCATTTATACGAAAACAACTCAAACTATCATCCAGAAATTGACCATTCACATAACATTTAATGACAACATTCAAAGTAGAAATAATACCCAAAATAGAACACTTTTCAAATGCAAATCATTACAAGCATTTCATCGAACATCTTACTGATATGAAAAATTCATCCCAACATTCAAATGCAAATCTAGTGTTTTCCCTTCCATCTCTAACATTAAGACATTCCACGGTAAATCCACTCATAGACAACCTAAAATACGTAATGAATGCATATATAATAGCCATTACAAAACACGTGAAAGGAAGCACAAAATAATCCAAATAAAAAAGGACCCAAGACTTACCTCGACGGACAATCACCATTTAGTGATAGCTTTTGAAATTTGTCACCAAATGTTTAACAATAGGCGACGATTTGGCATAATCGTCACTAATAATTAAACCTTTTTAATTTTTACAATTTTGGTACTTTTAGAAATTTAACATTTTATCAAATTGTAAACAATTTATACATAATAAATAGAGTTTGTTAGACCACCTCAAATTGTCATATCATGTATATTAAAAATTTACAACAAAACGACAAACAAATATAATATGCATTCGTATATAAAATGTTGTTTTGATTTATGAATATCTTAAATTACATTGTTCTTAAATGAATTTAGTTTTATACTTACAATCATTGTTAATAAAATTAAATCGGAAGCTGTATAATTTGCTTCCAATTTAGAAATTGTCGCCAATACTAAACTTTTGTGTAGACTTTTAAATTTTGCTAAATATTTAAATATAGTATAAACATAAATTACTATAGAAATTATATAATAATAAATATAGATTTATGATACCATATTAAATTATGAAATCATATATCTTAAAAAATAAATAAAAATAGAAATGATATATTTTCACTAAATTTATTTGAAAACTTATACAATCATTGTATTATTGTTTATAAATATTAATGATTAAGAAAAGTAGTTAGCTTAAATATATGATATTTTGATCTTATTAATATTAAAATTGTGATTCGTCAACAATATAATGAAAAGGTAGCCAAAAGTCTCATATGTTATTTTTAATTAAATTGTTATTATTATTATTATCATCTTCATATATGGTAAGTAATATAATGTTATATGAATGTATAGATAATAATTATGACTAGTTTAATGATTTATGAATTATTACATAATTTATAAATTTTTTCATATAAAAAGGCGAAGAAATAGATTTGTTATCCCCTCTCCAATCGATTCAAGAACGAGAGAAAGAACTAATGTCGTGATCTAGTATCACGATTGAAATACCTATAGATATTTTCTGTAGAAATAGTATTTTTGCTTATTTTGACGATCTCCAATACCGAAAAAAACTTTTTAGGAATTACTAAATATGGAGACGTTTAGTTTTTTATTACGTGATATCTATCCTTACATAACTTGCTTTAACTTCTAAAATGCATATTTTGTCAGGAAATTCAATTTCCATAACAACGTTAGTCCACTCATTCTGCCTAAAATCTTTTTTGATGATTGTGCCTTTGTCAACTCTATTATTAGTTTAGATTCTTCGCATAAAAAACATTAAACCTCTTTTTGAAAAATGTAAATAAATTAAGCGTCGAAGGTAAAGAAATCTTTACACAAACCATGAAAATTTTACTTTTAAAAGTTAGATTGAATTTTCATTTTAGCTTTCGAGGTCTAAGTTTTCGTGGGGTGTAGTATTGATTACCCTTTTTCTATCTGCTATAAATTGCCTATTTAGAATTGAGTTTAAGAACAACCCACGATAATAACAATCTAATAAAAATCCTACTGAAGTGTGATGTTTAAAAATACCCAGTAATAAGCAATCCTACCCCTAGAAGTTGTTTCCAAATAATCTACAAGAAAATAATAATAATAATAATAATAATAATATAGCTAAATAAAAAAGTGTAGATTAAGTACCACATTTAAAACTATAGTTAAATATAAAGAAATTTATGAAAATGGCCCGTTCTCTTTTACGGCGGATCGAAGCCCAAAATTTTTTACAGCCGGATGGAGATGACGACACTGCAACAGAGGAGTTAATGATGACAAATTAATGAGTTTTGGGAGGTTTGATGTTTAAGTCCGGATGAGATAGAGATGGCAACGGGGCGGGTATGTCATCCTCGTACCCTTCCCATGAATCCTCCCCCACCTTCATACCCGCTCCTATTTTCGTCGGGAATTTTTGACATCTCCATACCCGTATCCGTTGGGGGTTTGACCCCCATCGAATACCCGTTTACCTGCTTTTTTTTTTTAAGATAAGCTTATTTAATATGAATGGACTATTGTTTTTCTTTTAAATTTTCATGCTACATTCATACATACAAACTGAATTTAACATAAAATAAACGAGTAAACAGAGATTATAACGGGTAAACGGGTATGAGGATTGATATCCCCATACCCGCTCCGATACTCGACGGGTATTTTTGCTAATCCCTCATACCCGCCTCATGGGTAAAAATTTACTCCCCATATCTGCCCTCGTTTAAGTAATTTTATCGGGTACCTATCAAATTCGGGTATAATTGCCATCTCTAGGATGAGAGCTGGGTCCATCGAATTTCATACCAAACTTTGAGTGACTTTATAAATTGGGCCAACCTGTAACCGATATAACACACGGTATGAAGAGGTTCAGCAATTCAGCCGTCTATTTGTCAAAGTTTCTTCTTCATTTCATTTGGAGAACATTTGACATTTTTCTTCCAATACAAACATAAGTTTTCCAAGGCAACCTCTTAATGAAGCCCTATACGGAATCATAATGTCATATCACAAACCAAAAATATCAGTAACGAACAAAAGTTTATGCAAACGTTTTATATATTACAAAAATGCGTCAATAAGTAAAATTGCTAAAAGTAGGTTGCGCGTGTTTATACATATCAAGGCGGTGTTAAACACCCCATTTTAATCGGGCTACTGTTTTTCTATTCAACAATATTAGAGAGGGAGATTAGTTGAAGCAATAATTCCACCATTATAGCCATTCATCAGTAGCTTACCTATCTTTAATCTCCACTCCGAGCGGTCTTTTTCACTCTTCCTATCATGGACAACTCTATCGCAGTAGTTAAGCATAGTTGCTACGCCACTATTGGGTATCCAGCCATACCGAGTTAATACCTGTGCTTCCCCTTCGCTCAAGTCTTGTCCAATCTTCGACCATATGCACAACCAAAGATATGAGAAGCAAAATGTAAAAATTAAATGAATGAGGGCTTGATGAAAGAAACAAGCCAGAAGATTAATGTAATCAGACATAGTAATCCATCAATGAAAATGGCATCTCCCTCCCCCAATTATACAGGTTGATCTCTTGAGTTCGAAATTGTAAATGCATCTCGTCCTTGATCTTCATGAAAAGAGCCACTCAATTATTTTTTATCGTTTTCAATCAAAAAAGAAAGAGAAAAGGCCAGTTTAACAGAGTGTACCATGTACAGATAGAAGTAAATCAGGAAGAAGAAAGCAGAGAACATAAGCATTGTTAATTAACCTTTCAGAAAAAAGATACAACCATGTGATTAAACAGGTGACGTACAAGCTTCATTAATTGCTCGAACAGTCCAAGAATACTACTTTTCAGTGTAAACCGCCAGAACAGCAGCTTAGAAGAGGAAAATAAAACCCTCCAATAATTTCTTGAGTCTGTCTTAGTGACCATTTCACCATCTGCTAGGACTGAGATTCTATTGGAATTCATGTTTTATAGGCTATTAAGAACTTTCCATTCATTATTTAAATAGATAAGGTTACAAATTGCAAATCCTCTTTCCCATATTTTCACAGCTTCAAAACATAGATGAAGCAGTAGACAAAAAAAAAACTAGAAATATCAGACACATAAAATATCTGCACAAAAGAAGGCAAGTTTCATTTGAGATTCCAACATTTACCAATGTCTAAAATTAGCTCATCAAGGTTTACTGAACAGATACTCATAATACAATAAACAGTATTTTCATCTTCAAAAGATTAAATTATGATGAATGAAAGAACAAGAATCTGAAATGTAATATACACCAAGAATCAAGCCCAAAATACATGACAAGAAAACATTTTTTAAATCGCTGAATTCCTATCTTCAATTGACCTGGTAAAGTTGGAAATGTTTGGACCAATTTAATACCTTAATGACATACTCAAAGAATAGTTAAGTTAAAGAATAAACTCATGATAATCACAGTTCGATATCATATGTACATGTCAAACTTGAAAAACAAGATTATTGACTCGTTATCAAGTTGACCTATGAAAGCCAACCGATAAAATTTGTAGATTACTTTTGTTATCTAGAAGATGGAAAATCAAGTGCATGACTTAGAGATGAGGATAACATCAATAGACAGGAAGCTTGTTCATAAAAGAGTTGCAATGATGCAGGAGGAAAAGAGGATACCTTCCACACCAATTTAAAATTGAAGGCGCACAGTGATGCAGGAGCCTTTAAGAATAGTAAGTGGAGATATGAGACATTGATACTTGGGTTACATGGGCTAAAAGCAAGGGACAATACATTTCATGGGCTGAACGAGAAAGTAGCTGAGTTTAGACTGAATATGGGTTGCATGATTATTATGGCTGAATTTTAGGAAGTTTTTTTTATTATTTTTTTGTTATTTTCGTATTTTTTTTTCCTGTTATTATGATTTTAGAAAGGATAATAATTAAGAAAAGAGCTATAACGTAGGTTTGCTTGACACCCAAGTATTATTCGTTGTTTCCTAACAAATTAAACAGATCTGTTTTCTTTGTTTACTAGTCAAAATAGGCATATTTGTTTTCTTTGTTTCCTAATCAAATTAGACAAATTTGTTAACTGATTTTTAGTAAAATTTTAGTTTTCTTTCCCTATTCAAGAATAGAGAAGCTCAAGACCTCTATAAATAGGGAGCATTGTAATGAATAAAGCAAACTTTAGGCAATAAAATATAGGTCGAAAGTCTTCTCACAAGCACCTATGTGTGTTTTTTAGTTTCTTGTCCGAGGTTAGGAACGACGCTTGGGTTAATATATTTGGTGTTGCATCTCTAGAAGAGCTGAACTCAAGTTCTTTTCTATCTTTTTTCTCTTTTATTCAACACGTTAAAATTTATTTTCTTGAGTAACCAAATGCATCAAGTGGTATCAAAGTTGTGGTTTGAAGCTTTCTCAAGCGTCAAATTATTTTGGTCTATTACTTCTTAAATCTGGTTTGTGATTTGCAATACGGCCAACGATGAAGCATTAAAGAAGTTAATTAAATAAGTCATGGCTGAGCAAGTTGCAAAACTGACAAAAGCTCTTACGCAGTGCATCGAACTAGCAAAGAGAAGTGTTCAAGAGACTAGAGATAGTATTGAAGGGATGGTTTGTCGAGTTATTCAGTATAACGGATGAAAGAGTAAAGCCAAGTTTGAAGAGAGCGCAAGGAAGAAATAGGCTCATGGCAAACACTTAAGAAACATATGAGGCGGAAGTTCCTTCCTTGAGCATATGAGCAAGATTTCAATATACATCTCACCAAGCCCAAAAAAGAGAACTTGAGAGTGGAAGAGTATATTAGAGAATTCGAGAAGTTGGCCTTACTTTGTGATGTGGAGGGGAAGAAGACACAACATATAGCATGCTTGATTGGAGGTTTGAAGCCTTGGATCGCAAATCATGTGGAGGTTTCAACTTATAGCACTTTTGAGGAGGCATGCACCTTGCTCTTAAGTCTTACTAATAGGCCTCTAGCTCTTAACAAGAGAAGAAGCCTATTAGTAAAACGGTTGTTAAAGGCTATACTAACTTCTAAAGCAAATCCATGACTAATGTAAGCAGAACTGGTGCAAAAGAAAAGGTAGGTTCGAGTTCACAACGGGCTAATTTTGGCCAAAAAATAAGAGAACGGAAAATAAAAAGTGAATGTCTAGCCTCAACCACAAGAAAAGATCAAGCGTTAATGCTTCAAGAGTCAAGGGTTTAGGCATTATCAACACGAGTGCCCTACAAGCAAATCTTGACGATTCAAGACATGCAAGAGGTTAAGGAAGAAATCTCAAGACAACTCTATGCTGCCCCACAAGAAGGAGACACTGAGGATGAAGTTGTCAAAGATTCGAAAGTGGACGCCAATGAGGAAAGGGACTCTTTGATGACCTGAAGGCTGAAAGTGTCCCCTTAGATGCACAACAACAAGAGCAACCTTTCCATACACGATGCATAGTTTATGGTAAGCTTTGCAATTTAATTGTGGATAGTGGAAGTTGAACTCATTGCCTCAACTTATTTAGTTGAGAAACTGAACTTGTCTACTAAGAAGCATCCTAGACCATACACTAGGGAACGATTTAAAGGCAACTAAACAGCTTGTAGCATTTTCAATTGGAAACCAGTACAAAGACAAGGTTCTTTGTGATGTAATTCCAATGGATGGATGCCATATCCTTCTTGGGAGACCATGGCAGTATGATAAAGAGGGTAAATCATGATGGATTTAGAAATTCCTATTTGATCGAGAAGGATGCAAAATGAATCACTTTGTTGCTGTTACCATCTTTTAAAATTTACAATGTAGAAGAAAGCAAACAAAGCAAGGAGCTGCTAGTTGTTAGTAGAACTGAATTTTTAAGGGATTTGAGAGAATATAAGGAGGCTTTTTCATTGGTTTTAAAGGAACCTAAAAGGATGGAGGCCATACAAATTCATCCAGATTTGCAACAGCCATTGGACTCACATGTGCTTTCTGAAGATTAGCCATTGGGCTTGCCTCCTTTTCGAGGGATTGAGCATCAAAATGACTTAGTGTCAGGTGCGCCAGCGCCCAATAAGCCTACTTATATAGATTGAATCCCAATGAAGCCAAGGAATTGCAAAGTAGTTATTAGATTGTGGTTACATTTGCGAGAGCATGTCCCCGTGCGTCATTCTAGCATTGTTAGCTCCAGAGAAAAACGAGTCGTGGAGAATGTGCATAAAAAATAGGGCTATGAACAATATAACAATAAAGTATAGGTTTCCCTTTCCTACGCATGATGACATGCTTGACGAGTTACATGGCTATAAGGTGTTTTCTAAGATTGATATCACCAAATTCAAATGTGCCTGGAGATGAATGGAAGACAATTTAAAACCAAGTATGGGTTGTATGAGTGGTTAGTCATGCCTTTTGGACTAACCAATGCGCCTAATACTTTCATGGGCCTCATAACAACGTGCTGCATCCTTTCCTTGAAAAATTTATTGATGTTTATCTAGATGAGAGTCTCGTGTCCTCTAAAAGTGATATGGAACAATTAGAGTATTTGAGATTGCTATTTTAAACTTTGAGAGAGTATAAGCTGTTTGGGAAGATGGAGAAGCGTACATTCATGACTTCAAGGCTGGTTTTCCTTGTATATGTTGTATCTCATGAGGGAATCTCGATGGATCAAGAACGATTAGACGTTGGCCAACTCCAACAACTGTTTCTCAAGTGCAAAGTTTCCATGGGTTGGCTTCTTTCTATTAGCGATTCATTAAAAACTTTGGCACAATCCCCTATTAACAAGTGTTTGAAGAAAGGTAGGTTTGAACGAGAAAGTAATTCATAAAACACATTTGAGCTGATCAAAGAAAATTTGCGCAATGCTCCGATTTTGGCAATTCTGGACTTTAAAGAATTATTTGGCGTTGAATGTGATGTAAGCAATGTGGAAATAGGTGTTGTTCTTCTCCAACAAGGGCATCCCAATCCATATTTCAAGAGAATTAGAGAAAATGCTTAGAAGCTAGACTTGTCCAGAGATTATGGAGTTTCGGCTACATTTAACATTGGTGACCTTTCTCCCTATCTTAAGGATGACAAACTTAAAGAGTTGAGGACAACTTCTTTAGAAGAAGCAGAGAATGATGCGGGAGCATTTCAAGAATGGTCTAGTAGATGGAGATAATCACGAAGCACTAATACTTGGATTGCATGGACTAAATGCAACGGACAACACTTTTCATGGGTTGAATGAGAGAGTAGTTGAATTTGGACTGAATATGGCTACATGCTTATTATGGTTGAATTTTATGAATTTTTCTTTCATTATTTGTTTGTTATTTTCATATTTTTCTGTTATTATAATTTTGAATAGAATAATAATTAGGAAAAGGAATGCATTACGCAGGTTTATGCTCGAAGTAAGAACTAAACAAGACACAGTACACTTGAACATTTTTTGTAACTACTAATAAAGAAAATAAATTCAAACATAGGTTATATAAAGACTACTAGAAAAATCTCTCTTCTCTACATAGAAATTATATCTAGGATTTACAAAGATCTAGGAATGACATGAAGTGCCTAAGAATTAAAATTTAACACTTTCAGCTCTTAAATTCATAACTAGAAAATTCTCTCTTCTCTACAATTGAAACATCCAACCCTATAACCTCTTGTCACCTTAATCCTAATCCTACTAAAATGAGGACCTAATTTGAATTACCCTATTGGAAACTAAATACTGTGCTAATATGATTTTACTATTCCTAATAGAATTAAATCCTAAACCAACACAGCAAAGCTGAAATAAAAATTATTTCTATTTGTTTTCTAATAAGAACAATTAACAAGTAAAAAACTAAACTAATTTTCTTCGCTCATCATCCATTTATAATAAAACTCAATTAAAAGGTAAACCTGTCAGGATTTGTGAAGACTATGGTCTGTTTTCAATTGGCATCTAGCTTGTGTACAGCTATGATGATTTCATGAAACACTCAATTTTGGCCCATGAACACCTATAGTATTGTAAGTCACAGGCATTTGTATTTGAACTCAAAAACCAAATGCAACAGCATGGGAAGCTAGCCACAATAGTTGCTTTAACCTATGTACCAAGAACTCAAAGGACACAAGAAATTACCAATAGAGCTTTGTTCTCAATTAGAGAAATCCTGCCACAGTTAGTGAGTTTCATAACAGTCATTAGTCTCTTGATCTGCCAGTTGATGGACAAAGAATCCACCAATTCGAAAAAATAAGTTGCATAGCCATATTCAGGGCGTTCCAACACAATTCTGCATTCAAGTGGAATTATATATCATTTATTTTTTCTTGAACATATAAACAAAACAATCAGCATAAAGAACGCTTCTGTTGCAAAGATACCTGTTATGGCGTTTAAAAACGAATATAAATGATTGGAGGTCTCGACACCAACCCCATTGAGCAGGCCAGTTACGGAATTGTAAATATCGTGTCTAACGGAAGAAAACCAATAAAAGAACAGTGATAAAAAGCTTTCGCTAAAATTAATAATGAGGAAGTTAAAGACAAGATTGAACATCACCATCTAAAAGGCAATATTCAAGTAAACTTGTCACCTGCTCCACGAGTGAGAATAGACATTCCAAGCAATAAGTGGGTTTTGATGCCTTTGTGAACCTTATAGGAGCAAGCTTAAGAAATGAATTTCGTTGAAGAAATAGCTGTCGACAAATGTAGAAACACAGTGAAATCAATGACAAATACTCATGGCTTGCCCATAACATACGAAAGAAATACTCCCAGATTCCAAATCAGTAATTATAGACCTTGCGTCTACCAAAGAAAATTTTCTTGTTCTAATATTCAGTGGCCAGTACATGCTCCTCAGTGTAAATGCCTAATATGAAATAATAACGATTTAGTGATGTTGAACCATAGACCAAGAAAATGATGAAACAAATACGTACTGTTACATAGGTCCTATGCTAACCAGAAGAATCATAAATCAATAGACATTAAAGTCTAAGTCAAAGCTGCCAACCTTTGACATTACAGCTTCAAATTCGGCAAAGCTGTCTTCAATGAATGATTCATCTATAGCTTCATCATTCTCAGTTTCTCCATAAAGCTTAATTTCATGCACATTTACACCTTGACCAAGTAGGGCCTGACAACATTGACACATAGGTTATCTTATTTCTTCAAGAAAGGAAAGGAAAACTTGTATTTTTACCTGTAAAAGACCAGGAGCATCTTCTTCCAGTGCTGTTTCAACTGAATCACTGAAGTTTTTGGGTAACAAACAATTACTGATACTGGGTATTAATATTAAAGCCATTAGGGGGAAGAGAAAGAAATGAAGAAAATTTATTACGTGGCAGTCTTGTTCCTTTTCCGAGGACGGCTGCTCTTCATTGGATTTGGAACTTCAGAAGAACCTTGATCACACTCAACATTTAAAGGAACACGTTTCCTTAAGCATTGAAATCTTCCTAAGACATCAGACTTAAAGTCTCCATCTGTTTGTATCCTTATTCTATCTCCCAACTGCATATGGTCTTTGTTGTCATTGTAAAGTTCATTCACTTCAACCTTCATTGGTAAAATATTTGACAACTGAACTATTTCATTACTGACTAAGTTCTGCAATTCATTGTCTTCCAACAATTCAGTCTTCACCTTGACTGAATTCATCTGCTTTGAACAAGGCAGGTTTTTTGGGTTGGGAGGCAAATAATCTCTTCCATAGTTTAAGTTCCACCCCATTGGTTTTCCCTAGGAGAAGTAGCAGAAATTGCTCTGTTTCAATACAATGGCAATACAAAAGGATCCTTCGAGAAAAGAAAGTTGTGATCATATACAATGAACAGTGTAACTGCAAATCAATGCATCACCACTGTAGACAACCATAATTCTGCAGTATCATATTATCTGTAGCGATGTTGCTAACCATCGACTTCCAATCTTACTTAATCTATCAAAGCAATGATGCAATGATCATTGTGGTTTGAAAGACAATTTACTTATCATTACTCAGTCTATCTGTTTTGAAGTACAGAACAATGGAAATATAAACACATGATGGAGCGTGCATGAAATTTTAACAAATTAAATCATAATAAACATGAATTTACACTCATGTTCTTGTTCAAATATAGATAGTTGTGGGCCTAGATTTGGTATCTTAACAAGTGAAGGATCTTTTTCCATCAGCTCAATATCTATGCATTTTTGCTTCCATGATCATTACTTAGACAAGATAGAACCCCTGTACCTCCAATTCTAGCTGTGTGGCCTTCAACATTTTCCTAAAATAAATAAAATTAAGAAAGAAACACAATAGTTAGTAGCAGCAACTAAATTACGATATCAAATAAGACATTTAAATTTGATTCAAGGGCTGATAAAATAATTGAGACAGCTATCACAAAAACCAAGATATCACCTTCTAAGTAATATTCTTAACCGCTTCTTAAGTGTAATGTGATCCAGTTCATTGGCAAATACATTGGTGAGACTGCTATTGAGTTTTGCCGCTTGCTGATGAGTGTCAACAGAACCACTTGGCCTTTCATCTAATGATCTCTACAAGACATTAGCAAAGCTCCCTTTATTTTGGCTTGTTTATCCAAGACCACAAAACTTTTAGGTAAAAATAACAAGCAATCATATTGGTTTTCTCCAGTTCAACCAAATTAACACAACACGATTGTAGATATTACCTGATCTGAAGTAGTGTAAACTTTACTACCCTGACTAATGCAAATCGTTGAGATATCCAAGTCTTGGCCAGTAGCATTTTCTGAAAATTGATCAGAATGGACAGGGTACAAGCCTCTATCACATTCATCTTTACCAGCATCACTTAAGGAATTCTTGTTCTCTTGATTTTGTTGATGTAACAAGTGTTGATCTATTGCTTCACAGATGATTTGAGCAGAAGGGCCCTGCAAAACAAATATTTATATGTTGTTGAAAACACAAAGGTAAAAGGTACTAGACAAAAAAAAAAAACAGAAATTGCCAAAAGGTTCTAGACAACCATTAGAAGCACTATACATTTGGAACAAAACCTCTCTTCACAACGGACATAGTAATTATATCAAACATCCAATTTCAACATTCACATAATAATCAAGCATTTCATCGCATCCTCTGTCAAGAGGATTTAATAAATTGAATAGTTCAGACGCAAAAAAGTAGGCAACAAGTATCAGATAATCCGAATTCTAAGGAAAGTAACTTTGGCCCATTTATGAGTTATTGGCCTGTCTATCACATGGCAGCACACGATAGCATAAATTATCACTCAAAAGACTCCGCTTACTTATGAAAATAACACATTCAATCCTTTGATCAAGCATGCATTTAATAGCATGCTTCTAAAATAACTGTCGAGCGAAACACTGAGTACCAAACAGGCCAACTCTACGCGTAAGCAAAAGTAATACAAGAAATTTTATCCACACGAACGACCTCATGCGTAAAGAAACAAAAGCATCACATGAATTCAAGAAACCAGGTAATGAACAAGACAAATGAACGTAATACAGCGAATTACCTGTGAATTAAAGCTGCCATCATCGTTATTGACAACATCATAATGAAAACTGCGAACATAAAAAAACTACAATCAATGTTGATGTTTAACAACAACCCCACAAAAACGTAACAATATGTAAAGGATTAAAAGGGAACAAAATTTTCATCTCACGCTGGTGTAATTCGATTCCTGGCCAGCAAAAGCTTTCGGCGTTGAATCAACGGAATATGGTCAAGCTCATTGGAAAAGACAGTGTCATCGCATTCCTCTTCCCTTCTGCTGGAAACTACCTTAAGACCACACATTGCTTGTTCTTGTTTATGTGGTCGAGAAACAGTTGAGATGAAGTTAGGGTTCTTATCAATGGAAATTTGGTTGGTCTGCAACGTGAGTCCAGGTACAGCAATGTCTAACCTGCATTTACGAGCCAAGGCTCAGATACCATAAACTAGGAGCCTTAACAACCCAATCACCTGAGAGCTTCGAGTGCGAGAGCGGAGCCTCATAGAGTCATAGCTCCAATTGACATGATTACCAATTGGACAAACCTTCACATGTGCTAATGCAAAAACCGTTCCGTTGCATAACTTGCATTATTAAATTTTCAACTGAATTATTAGTTTATTTTTATTTTTTATTATAAATATTTTTTATCCAGAGGCATTATTGGTTCATGTTCTTTTTAACTTGTTTAGAATCTTAAAAATTAAAGCACACAATAATTACAAACTCAATAGTTATCGTGATATAGTAAGATTGAAAAAAAATGAGAAATTTTAACGTGGAACAAATATTAAAATCTTTGCATTAAACACTCAAATATCAAAAATTCAAAGTTTTAGATTAATGGGCACCATATGAGCTACTAATATGGTATATCTGGGTCTCTAGAATATAAAAATTAGTATATTACTATATTATACAAAGATACTATGTTATTATGCAAAAATTATTATTACACTATAAAAATACTACTAGATTATACCAAAAACAATATCATATCATACAAAAAAATATCATCGCTGCATATAAAACATACCTTTTAGTTAATATTGTAAGTATCACCTATTTATATTACAAATGCCAAAATGCTATAATTCTATAGAAATATCATTACTCTGTTAAAAAATATTATCAATTTTTATAAAAATATCGACACTTTATACAAAAATGTCATTACGTGCCAAAAAAAACTTTGATCAAAGTTGTAAATGTCATTGGTTCATATTGCAAATACTATAATCCTAAAAAAAATACTACCACTAAATACAAAATATAGCACCGCTCATTACAAAAAATATCATTACTCTATAAAAATTTTCTCTAGTTATATATAAAAGATACCTTTAGTTAACCATAATTATCACTAATTCATATTTAAAAGACCACAATCTTATAAAGCAATACCATCAATATATACACAAATTTTCATTACTTGTATAAATAAATACATGACCTCAATATTATAAATATCATCATTCATATTGCAAATACTAAAATCATATACGAAAAATAATATATTGTAATAGTCGATTTCCAAAATTACTGAAAGTTAGAGTGTTAGATTACTTAGTCACATCAATTACATCATATTATAATGAATCTGGTACATTCAGGCTATGAATTTATGATTTCATTCACATGTGTAATATAAGCATACACAAATGAATTTTGATTTAGAAAAATTGTAGTCATGACATGTTTTGGGGTATGAAAGTTTCAAAATGATTATGATATGATTGTGCATTTTTAATGTCTTGTATTTTGATTTACCAAAAAAAAGAATTGATGGATTACAATTAAGAATTTGGAGTTTATTTGTTACAATTGGAAGATTGATGGATTAAAATGTACATTTAGACTATGAAAAATTTCAAGTGGCAAGACAATTTGACATGTGAAAATATAGGATGACTAGCCCTGTAAAATTTGTGACATATGATAGTAAACTTTAGTGACAAATGGCTTAATGAATTGAGTGATAAATGGCAGAAGAACTAAGTGACATTTAGCAGCTTAAAGAGTGGACATGTAGCTGGCTTAGACACTTGACAAGTGTCCTTAAACTCATTTTACACCTACAACATACGACATGGACATTTCCAAAGTCATCTTCATTGTATTATGCTGTAACTCTCTCATTCTTCTCCCTCTCACTATCGAAACTCACTCCTCTCTCACATCTTGAGATTCTACTTTAAATTATGTCCATTACCACATCAAAACCTTTGTCAATTTCTTCAGAAAGATAACTATATTTTGTTATCTTCTTCTTGTCTCTACTGAAACTCACCATACTCCCTCATTGTTCCTAAGATGATCTTTCACGCATGTGAGGCAAAGCAAGCTTGATACATTGAGGTGGCATTTGAGCTGAATAAGTAAGTGAAGTACTAAACTATTGTGGCTTGAGTTAGTAGAAAATTATGATGACTGATTAGGGATAGATTGAATATGGTATCGGTGTTGAAATTGTGCTGCAAAATGATGAATGAAAAGGGTACCTTTTGTTCTGTTTTTCGGTGCATGACAACAATAATTGATGGGTTGTTATATGGATGATTTAAGTTAGGATTTAAAGTATAATTGAAGATGAATTCATGTCAAAGATAGGTGTTATTGAAGTGTTTGCAAAATTGGAAAAGTTAGGACTACATGTATGATGGTATAAAGTGAAAGGTAATGAGACAAATGAGTGGATTTTTGGGAGATTTAATGTAACCAATATGGAAGGTAGACTAGCATGAAATGAAGTAAACATGCAACCCTCCCTGCACTTAATCAACACATTGTCCTCAATGTGAAAATGTTACATAAGCACACTAGGGGAAATAAAACACAATATACAAAAAACATAAGAAGAAAATATATACTAACAAAAAAGAAAAGAAAAGGGTTAGAACACGAAACCGTTTATGGTTATAGAGGTGGTGATGGCGATAGTATTGAGAACAAATCCTCTTGACAATAAGAGTGTTTCCTTATCTTATAAGTGATTCAAGAGAGTAAAATAATTAGCAATCCAAACCATTTCAAATCATTCAAAACTTATTTTAGAATTTCAAAAAACCTAACTATACATAATGTAAATCTAACTACTAAACGTGTTAATTTAGGGTCATTAGCTTAACCTTGCATCCTTTAAAGCTCAGCTCGAATCAATTATGAGTAGCTTACTTCTACCCTTCTCATTCAACATCAATTTTGTAGCCTACGAGTAAGCTACAAATTGTAAAATGATCAGAAGAACAATATTGATAAAGTTGAAAAAACCAATTAATTTCAATAATATCATTTTCACTAACAAACTGTCATAAAATACAGAATAATGAAACTCCCTTAATCTTCTATTAAGTCTAACAGTTTGTTTGATAAAAGGGTGAGCTGCTCTTGCGCTTCCTTAATCACTCCCTTTTGTTCTTCTTCTTTTGCTTCTCGAATAGAGACTTTTTATAGCTTCTTCAAACTCGACGTTTGTTGTCATATATTCTTCATCCTCATGCTCCTTTAAAGATTCAACATCATCAACTCTTATGAATACTATTCTCAGTAGGTAAGGTGCAGGAGGAACATAGGGAGGGTCCTCTTTCTTTTCTTCATCCCTTTTTTGCTTCTTTCGGTCTTCTATATAGTGAGTTTCAGTTGGTTTATTTGTTAGTTCTCCTAACTCTTTCTCACTCCTAAGTGTAATAACCTTAACTTGCTCTCTTGGATATACTTCTGTGTTGCTCGAAAGACTTCTCATACTTTTTGTAGATAACATATTAGCTTGAACCTCCAGGTTGAGAATAGAAGAGACATGAGTCCTTGTTACTTGGTCAATTTGCTCTTCTAACCTCTTATAGGCCTCATTCATACTTATAAGCTTATCCATAATCTTGTCTAGTTTGGAATCATAGTCATTGTATTTATTTTGTTAATATCCATGTGACCCTTGATTTCTAAACTGAATCTCAGTATTGTTGGACCAATAAAAATTTGGGTGGTTATGCCACCTCGACTAGTATGTGCTGGAATAAGGATTGCTATCTCCCTAACCAACTTGTGCTCCATTAAAATTGAATTGCTCCATGTTGTTGTTTTCCTTGAGGAGCAATCAACTGCGATATAGGTCTCTTGTCCACGTGGCTCATATTCGTGACGCATTGTTGTGACTGGAGAGGAAGAGGTGGCTTTCAGGTTATTCAATTGCTTGGTTAGGTTATTAATCTTAGCCTGCAATGTTGTCATTGAATTTGCAGCAATAATCATACCTCTTGGGTCCCAAAAGGTTGACTGCTTTCTACTTTGTTTTGATGTCCAAAGACAACTAGTGTATGCCATGTCTTCTAACATATCGTGTGTTGCTTCAATAGTTTTCCTCATAAATGATCTTCTAGCAGGGGCATCTATGGTGCTCCTTGTGAGTGGATTAACTCCAGTGTAAAAGGTTTGTAATATGAATTCGTTGGGCAAATTATGATGAGGACAACTCCTTTGCAACTCTTTATACCACTCTCATGCTTCATATAAAGACTCTCCATCATTTTGCTGTAAATTGATAATTTCCTTTATTAGTATTGTTTTCTTGTTTAGAGGGAAATACTTATTTAAAAAACTCGCACCAACTGCTCCCAAGTTGTGATGTTGGATGGGTGGAGAGAATTTAACCATACCTTGGCTCGATCTTTAAGTGTAAAGGGAAAGAACCTCATCCTAACAGCACCCTCCGACATCCCAATATATCAAAAGGTGTCGCAAATTTCTAAGAAATTATCTAAATGAGCATTGGGATTCTTATTGGCTAACTTGTAGCATTGCACATTGGTTCGCAACATGTTTAGCAGTGATGATTTGATCTCAAACATATTCTCTTGCACAAATGGTAGCGTAATCCCTTAGTTAGCCGTAATGAACCTTGGTCTCATGAAATTCATAAGGGTCCATTGCTGATGTCCTTGGTTCACTCCGTGGTCCAAATCTTGCTAAAATTCCTCCGCCATTGTTGCTTTAACGATTTCCTTTTCTTCTTCACACCGAGCTTTCCTAATGAATTGTTCCAATCGAGTGATGTCTAAATCTAAGGTTTCAGCTGCATGACTCGATTTTCTCGTGACTCTTATGCTCATGCAAGAGCACGATTATAGAAATAGAAAGAAGTAATAAAACAGAAAACAAAAACTAACTAAAGCTCCTTAAACTATAGAATTAAATTGATCGCCTCCCCGGCAATGATGCCAAAAAATTGATCAGGCTTTTTTCGATGTATGAAAGTTTTAATTAATTATCCTCAATAATCCGCAAGGGCAAGGTTCGTTCATGTAGTAACTAAGGTATCGATCCCATGAGGAGAGACAATCTAATCCTAAAATCTAAGGCTAGGACAATTCGCAAAATTCAAAATGTAACGGAACTAAAATGAGAATTCAATTCAATAAAGCAAATCAATTAAAAAAATTAATCATGAAAATATTAATAATTTAGCAGTTGCAACTCACACTCAAGAATCAACCTAAAAGAATTACCAATTGAGAGAAAGAGAATTTTACCTATGTTTAATGCTATCCTAATCGATTATGAATTACTGGATTATTGATTCTAGACAATCCTAGGGTTGATTACTCTCTTTTGAGTTATAACCATTTAACCTAAATTATAAACCTTAATCATAATATGGAAGTTGCAATTTTTCAATTAACAACCTATCCAAAACCCTAATTAGATCTGAAGTTGTCTAATAAACTTTTGGAAACCTATATAGGATCTCTTTTCACACAATTTACCAATTTGATTTAATTCATGTTCTATTAAATCACCTAACTCTTATTTGCCCAATTTAATTATTTTTTATTCGATTCACTCTCTCAGTTTATTATCGAATTATGCACGTCCATAATTAATTCACAATAAATCCAAATAACATATAAATAATCAGATTTCATTAAATCAAAGATAAAACTCCGAAAGTGAGTTTAGAACATCATCAACATCCAAAAATCCTATCATCAACTGTTATTCTAATTCTATACAATAATAAAATTGAAAATAGCGGGAAATACGAATTGAAAAGACAATGGGAAGCAACAACATCGAGAAACTTCCGATCTAGGAAGTACGTAGAGTCGTCTTCTTCTCCTCTTCACTCTTCCTTCTTCTCTTTCTCCATGTCTTGACAAATTTCTCTAGGGTTGCTCTAAAAGTGGTTGATATAAAAGCTCCCCTTATCTCTTTGCCTTATTCTTTAAATACCTTTTGTATTTTGAGCAGTCATAGGATTGTTCTAGGATCCAAAAGATCTGAAAATTCCTGGAAACATGATGTTTTTGAGTGTCTACGTATCTACCCAACGCAGGCCAAGATTATGTCCCTGTAGGCCACGATCGTGAGCCACATCTGAGCCTTCTATCAAGATCGTGGCAAGCAGGCCACAATCGTGGGTCATGTCCAAGGCTTCTGTCACAATTGTGGCATATGGGCTATCATCGTGGCCAACTGCAGTGCTTCTGTCACGATCGTGGCATGATTGTGGGCTGTTGTTTTAGCTTGATTGTCTTTGAAACTTCTCCGTTCTTCGATGTTGACCCTGAAATATTAACAAACACATTAAGATACCTCAAAAACATAATAAGTAAGCTTAAAAACTTGTACTAACCCATGAAACACTTAAAACATAAATAATTAACAAACTAGCACAACTTTAACCTAAACACATTCTAAATGATTGAATTAACAATTAAATACATATCAAAACAAGCCCTAAAATATGGTACAATTTACACTTATCAATACCTCATTCCACTTTACTAATCATGAGCATGGTTATTTGGGTCACTAGTCCGTAAGAAGTTTTTAATATACCTCTATATGGCCTTGATTAAGCTTTGGGGGTAGGTTTAAATGAGAGCTCCAATACACATAGATGTTGTTCAGAGTAGAGATGACTAGTTAAAGTCTTCCAGAGAGACTTTTGTTATTCCAATACCCAAGTCTTCTATGGACAACATCAAGGAGAGGTTTGCAATCCTTGTTTATTAGTCTAGTGGTTGTGATTGGCACTCTAAGGTATTTGAAAGGGGATTTTCAAGTTTTAAAATAGCAAAAGAAGCCAAAGTTTTAGCCTAGTTATAATTATTACATGATGCAAATATGGAACCTTTATCTAGGTTAATCCCTAGTCTAGATAATGCACTAAAATGTTGCATTGATTAACACCTTATAAATCCTTTTTTTGTATACAATAAAACGATCATCTACAAATAAAAGATGAGATATCATTAATCAATCTCGAGAGAACCTATACATAAATGGTGAATAGGTAGGGGATAAAGAATCCACTCCAATAAAGGAATGTGTAGTTTTCCCATTACCAAAGAAACTAAATATGGTGGTTAGAATACACATCTTAATCCAATTATTAGTAAGGGTGAGAAAAACTTTTTTTAATTTTTGAAGTTGATTATTTCAAATTTTATTATGAATATATAATGATGGTACTTAAGTACATGCATGTAATATTATATTAACTATTTAATTTATTAAAATTTTAAATGCATTTAACTTATGTTTATTATATTAAATTACTATAAATTTTGTTTTAGCACCAGTTTTAATTTATTATTATGTATTTTTAATAATAAAGAATGAAGTTATTCATCAACAATGAAATTCTAAATAATATAATTTGACCATAAATATATTTGTTTTGGAAAAATAATATTATAATCTATTTTATAAATGTATTATAAAAAATGATGGAGAACAAATTTTTTTTACATTTGTTTATTAACTAATGATACGTGTTAATTAAATTAATTTGTTTTTCTTAAAAAAAGTGTTTCGACTTTTTAGTTTTTACAAACATTCATAAAAGAGAGGAAATTCCGAGTTATATAGGGAAGATAGATTAGTGCATTCTAACTGAAGAGAGAGGTCAGTGAAAGACTCGTAGAGAATGGCAATGGCTGGAGAGAAGAAGCAGAATAAACCCTCTAGACTTTCCCTGGAACAATTCGTCTCTATCATGTCCCCTTTAATTGATTTGGAAAAGGTCTTCTTCTCTCTCCTTCTCAAGAGTTTTATCTATCTATTTATTTATTTTCTCTTCATTATTTAGCTTGTCAGCAACAATTTATATCCTTTGTATTTTTTTGCTTTTACGACTCCAAAGCATCTGGTTTGAGTTATTAGGATTTTTTGTTTGGAAATTTTGGTTGATGTTTTAGGAAGCTGAAATATCGACATCCATCAGCTCGGGTGCGTCTAGAAACTTGGATGTTGCTCAGAAGAGAGGCTCTACCATCCTTAACTTGAAGTGTGTTGATGCTCAGGTTTACATTTTGATTTTCTCTTTTATGATCTTTTTTCTCTTCAATTTCCCTTTCGAAATTTAAACTCCATTCACTTTTTTATTGGGTTTCTGGGAAAATGAGGTGAAACTGCAAAAAAAAAAAAAAACCATTGCATTGTTTTTGAAATTGAAACGTGGATCGAAATACTTAAGGATAGCGAAGGATAAATTAAACTGAAGATAAAAAAAGAAAAAACCAATGAAACGACAGTTGACTTGCTCAGAGTTGGCTGTATTAGTTATCTTAATAACATGATTTGTTGTTTTCCATAAACTTGGCTCATTTTTTATTTTATTTTATAGCAGTTGATTGTTCTTGTCAGTGTTTATTTTCTTAAATATTTCTTCATTTGATCTTTTATTTATTGCTGTTTGTTGTGGCAATAGACAGGTTTAATGGGAAAAACTCTTCTTGACTTCCAATCTAATAAAGGAGATGTCCTTCCTGCTCACAAGGTGAGGAGGGGACTTCATTTGACCATGGCAAATTACGATTTATATTTCTGATTTTTACCTATTTTTCTATTATTATGCATATGTGATAACACTAAAAATTTGTTTTTTTAACGTTATTATAAATCTGTAAAATTAGAAAAGACATTCAAAACCATGTTGAGTTATATTGGGATGTGCTTCGACACTCTTGAGTCATACCTCATATAGAATATAAAATTAGGGTTCCATAGATATTTTTTGAAACTTTTTTTGAGCATACTATTTTAATCATATTATGGTCAAATAAAATTTGATAAAACAACGATCTTATCTGTATATAAATTATAAGGGCTTTTAAATCAGCTATATGATTTTACATCCTATGTATCATTGGCCCTTGCTCTCTTTTATGAATTAGGTTCATGATTAGGAATCTTCTTTTAGAAATAGTAAAAATAATATAAAAATAGTTAGAGGGTGGGAATGCCCACTTGATTTGTTTAAGCATTATAACTTAAAAAAAATATCGGGAGCTAAAGAAGTGACTTTGAAGCTAATACATAGAGCTATGTAAACACCTCCCAAAGAACTCAAGGATCGTTTTGGACCTATAAGTTTATCTTGGAACTAGTGAATTTAAGTGCTTTACTTGGATTTGAGGCATTTCATTAAACAAGGGAGTTGAAGGAATTAACCTAACTTTGAAGCATGCGTGCCTACAAGATTTTTGATAGATGAAATATTGCTCTAAATTAAAGTCTTGTATGTTGGTCTAAATCGAAATTCTTATATGTTGGTATAAATCTAAAGTCTTGTATGTTGGTCTAAATATGGAGTCATTATGCTATCCTAGAGAAAAAAGTCTTTGTTGACACTTGAAATCTATCAATCTCTTTCTTTGCAATGCTTTAGAGAATTGTGTTAAATAAATTTATAAAAAATAAATATGACCGAGAAACGAATGTATAAAATGAGTAAAATAAATGCAACAATATATGGCTATCGAACACTAAAAATTTGAAAATACTAGAACTATTGCTCATGGAAGAGCTTGTTCAATCACCATTTTTGATGTTTTAGTGAGTACTTTTTTTTTCATATTAAGTAAGATCATTTTAAACCTTAATGTTTACACTTTCCAAATTATTGAAAAACCTTAAAATTGCAAAAACCATGTTTATCCAACATCAAATTGATGGAACCACAAATTTTCATCAAGATTCTATGAATCTATATTGACATGAACTTATTTTGGGTGGGGGAGATCCACCATGATTACCATGGCATGCCAACTAACCTCTGTACTCTCTTCAACCCCCAAATTGGGCAATTAAGCATCAAATCCCTAATTTTCCAATTTCTCTCCTTTTTCTCTCTACTATAAAGGGTGTATGAAAGAAGAAAGGGAAATCCTCTTGCAATAGACTAGCTCAATAACCAACCTATAAGAAACTACTTTCTTAAATTGGTGTGGACAAGCTTGTTGTTAGAGGTAGGGTGTGGAATATGATGTTTCAAACTCATACGTGGTTTAAGATTCTCTTTTGATTTGTTAGATTACACTGAGCTACATGAAGAAGGCGCAATGTCAACTTAATTCCATTGAAAATCAGTACCTTGAGGGTTACAATCACAGTTCAACAAACTGAAGAACTATCCAAAGGAGTCACACCTAAAGAGATCAAATCCACTCTATTTGTACTCAACCCTGACAAAGCCCATGTCCCGACAGTTTTAATGCAAGATTCTTTCAACCCCTTATTCATTAAAACAATTCAAGAAGTCTTTGACAACAACTACATGTCTCATGAGCTAAACAAAACATACATTGATTTGATTTCCAAAGTCTCAAATCCAGAATACTTGAAGGAATATTGACCAATATTATGTTGCAATGTCATCGATAAGGTGATATAAAAGGTTTAGCTAACAGACTTAAGGAAACTTTACAATATTTATCAATCCAGGCCAGGGAGCTTACGTCAAAGGCAGGAACATTGATGATAACATTTGCATAGCTCAATAACTCTTCAGGGGTTACTCCAGCAATAAACACATCAAGAGCTGTGCATTGAAAATAGATTTCCCCAAAGCATTTGATATATTAAGCTGGGAATTCATACCGGATTCACTTCAAACTCTTGGATACTCTCAAAGGTTTATTGAATGGATCACTCAATGCCTCACAACGATCTCTTATATTGTGAATTAGTGATAGTTAATGGTGAACCCTCTAATTTGTTCAAGGCAGGAAGGGGATTAGGACAAGGGGACCCCCTATCCCCATTCATATTCACTATTGCAATGGAGATACTGAAAAGAGTTTCCAATATGAACAACAACAGGAATCCAAGTTTTAAGTTCCACTATAGATGTAAGGAACTTAGAATCTCATAACTTGCCTTTATTAATGACTTGTTAATGTCGCGTGGAGCAAATAAAAAGTCAATTGACATTTTGAAAAATTCCTTAAACTCCTTCAAAAAGATCTCACGACTGGAGTACAACTATAACAAAAGATCAATGTACCTCTCCTGCAATACAAGATCTTAGATTTTTGGAATTGAAAGATTGAAACTGGAAGCACTCCCTTTTAAGTATCTAGGAGTTCTCATGTCCTCCTTGAAAAACACCTCCAAGGACTACAAGCCTATAATCAATTCAATGGAAAGAAGGATCAATGCATGGAGTAACAAATGACTCTCTTACAAAGGAAGAATCCAACTATCAATTAGTGTGCTAAATAGCTTAAGTACATACTGTTTCTCACATATGGTGCTACCTCGAGGAGTGCCGAAAAGAATAAATAAGATCATAAAATACTTCATATGGAAGGGCTCAATAAACTCCTCTATGGTCCCTAATGTAAAGTGGAGCATATTGTGTCTTCCCAAGAATGAAGGGGGCATAAGTCTAATTTCAACTAGAATAAGATCTAAAGCATTACTGGCTAAGGGACTTTGGCTCATCTGCATAGCTAAAGACAACTCGTGGGTGAATTGGATTAATGAATTTTACATAAGGAATGAAAGCATTTGAACTGTCAAGGTGAAAACCAACATGTCTTACACAATGCAAGGAATCCTAACAGCTAGAAGCTTCATGTAGGACCATGTGAAGCTCAACATAGGAGATGGTTTGGGAACACGCTTCTAGTATGACAATTGGCTCTCAATTGGTCCATTATACCAACTGCACAACCTTAACCCATAACAATCCATCATTCCCCCCTTAACTAAAGTAGCTTAAATGATAGTCAATGGGAAATGGCATTGGCCAATCCATAGCTCTCGAGGCTCAATTGCAATTATGCAATTGTTTAATGAGTGTACACTTCAAACAAGCATGAATGATCAGATAATATGGTCAAAGGACTCCACCAGATGATTCACCACCTCTTCTTGTACGAGACTTCTATAGCATTCTAGTCATGATTTACTTGGATGAAGCTAATTTGGGATTCAACAGTTCCACCATCAATTTAGTCCTCCTATGGCTAGTAGTACTCCAAAAACTTAACACTGGAGACAAGATCAAGTTTGATGTAGAAGCTAAAATGTGTGTTGTGCAGACTATCACAAGAAAGTCATAACCATCTGTTTTTTGAATGCTCTTATTCTAAAGGGATATGGCTAACTCACTTGGATATGTTTAATATTCCTCCAACATCAACAGACTAGCCACACATCATCATGGTTCAATGCACTGAAACTAAGCTCCAGTTGGGACAAGAAGATGTTCATTCTAGGATAGGAATAATCATTCAACTAACATGGAGGATCAAGAACAATTTGATATTTAAACAGAAGTCTCAGAGGTCAATAGAAGAAGCTAAAGACAAATTTCTCCACAAGATGAGATTACTGGTACTGGTAATAGCAAATGTCATGAGGGACTAACTTCATCCATTATAAAACTAAAACTCTTCTAGTTGAATTAGTGATTAGTATTTTGCTATGGGCTATCTAGGTCACTTCCATTGATATCTTTGCACAATGTACATTGTACTACATAGTTTTTATTTAATGAATCAATTGCTTTTTTTTTTTTTTTAATAAAAAGTGCCAGGTGCATTTGAGAGTCCAAATGGCATCACCAACCATTCATAAAGTCCCTCTTTAGTCTTGAAACTTGTTTTCCATTTGTTTCTAGGTCTAATTCTCATTTGATGGTACCCACTTCGTAAATCTATCTTGGTAAAGGTAGTGGCTAAGGCAAAGGATTGGAAACCTAAACGTTATTGTGATCTTGTTTATTGCTGACAATCAATGTACATCACCAAATTCTATATTTTTTAAGAGTTAATAATGCTAGAACTGCACACGTAATAAGACTTTCTTGAATAAATCCTTTTTTAACAACTCCTCTACTTTTCTCTTCAACTCTTCATTCTCTATGGGATTTAAGTGATAGGTTGGAAGATTCGATAGAGTAGATCTAGGTACTAAGTCAATACTCAATAGCATGTTGAATATCTCGTAAAGGAGGTTATTCATCTAGTAAATCATCTGGTGTAATGTCTGAAAAATTAGGTAGTAGTTCACCCTCTTCTTTTGTTAAGATAATGGGTGCTTCTAGGGCTATTTTGTTACTTCCCTCATTACCATTGCAAACACAAACTCCTTCTCTTTGCTAAAGCTTCATATTCTTTCTCCATAACTATATTAAGAGGTATTTTCTTGGCATTTAAGGTCGTCTTATTACTTCCTTTTTGCTTTTTTGCCTTGTCTACCGTCATAGGCCTCAAAAGTTTTTTCCCCACTAAATATAAACTAGTAGATGCTAGCTTTCCTAAAGTGCGTATCTTGACCATAAAGCCACGGTTGTCCAACTAAAATACTTTCATAGGAATAATATCACACCAAATAGAGTCATCGTATATTCGTATTTTGAAAGATATCAAGTACTTTCGAGTAATTGATATAGTGTTTTTCATCTACTTAAGAAAACTTTATAGTGACATGGAAGTTTCCCCTTAAGTAAATTCAATCACTTCATTGTATTCTCTAATTTCACATTCATACTACTTCCTCCATCAATAATAAGTTTACATGCTTTATTTTTGCATTTAACTTGAGAAAAGAAAATAGCAATATGAAGTCATTCTTCTTGATCTTTTGCCTCAGGAGTCTTAAGCATGCATCCTACTATATTAAGATTTATAATACTAGCTAGTTCATAACTAAAGTGTCCTTCCAACTCTTTAGCTTCGTGTTTATGCACATACTCATCAAATTCTTTCTCATCTTCTTCTCCCATCATGTGCAAGCTCCTAATAGTGCATTCATAAGCAAAGTGGCCCCTCCCATAGCATCAAAAACATATCTTGTTGTTACCACCTCCTTTTGTCCTAGTCTTAACTATGACTTTGCCTTAAGGTTTAGCTCCTCGAGAAGTTTTGTAGTTGTTATGTGCAAATTTTGATGCATTAGGTGTTGGCTTAAACTTTGATGTATTAGGCGTTGGCTTAGAATTTTGCACCTCATGCTGAACTCCCTTGCTTGACTTTGAAACTTTTTAGTTACTTGTTGTCCTAGGTATTTTTTTGCTCTTAAAGCCAAGTGATATGCATCTTCAAGGTTGTAAATACTTTGCATTGTCAACTCCTTGCAAATTTTTGCTCTTAAGTCATTTTGGTAGTGAGATATAGGTTGCTGTTCCAATAAGGCAATAACTTCAACAACATCATCTCTTCCAAGTATTTGTTGGTTAGCTTGTTTTTGAAATCTATCCTCAATCAATCTCAATAAAATTTTAGCATATCCATCCAACTTCATCTTTGCAAATTGGACTTTTTGATCTTTTGATTTGTAGCACTCACAAAAGTCTACCACTGCTGCTGTCCACTCCAATAACAAGTGTGGGTCCCTATTTCCTACAAAATCAAGGGCTTCAACACAAACTCTCTTAGTGATATCCTTAAGTGCATTATGTGTTTCAATTCTATCATGGCCTCTAAAGTCTCACATGTACTCTCCAAGTGCTGCCGCTTGGTTTCTTTTCCTTGGATTTCTTGATAGCCGTTGATTTCCTAACCTCACTTGCTGTTGATTAGTTTCAGTCTCTTCATCTTGGATTTCACTTTCTTCATCTTCAACATCAACTATAGCTTGCTATGTGATGTTGTTTTATGGACTAGTTTTTGGAGAACCTTATGATTGAGGGTCGTTAAAGTTCGATCTTTCTATAATTCTCAAAAGTATTTTATCTCACTCTTGGTCCTTGAGTATTCTTCTATACATTCCTTCCACTACGTGTCACTATTGTGAAGCAAACTCTAATACCAAATTGATGTAAGGCAAATAAAAGAAATATTAATTAGTAGTTAAAGCTAAAATTAAGGCATATGATTGATATTAGGCTACCTGGATTTTTGCTTGGAATGCAGATATTTTAAAGTTATGGAAAGAATTTAAGGTTTTGACTCGAGAATTTTAGTGAGGTAACCAAGTGATGGAGGGTAAGGATTAGGAATCGCCCATAGGGTCAAAGAATCACTTTTAGAAGAATGCATTACACCTTCCAATTGAAAACTCAAGTTTGTATGAAAAATTTAGAATATCTTCTATCGAAGGGTTGAGTAAACACAAATCTATAGAAGTACTTAGAATTCTTATTTTACTAGGAAAGGGTTCCTAGCTAAAATATCAAAATTGAATCCTATTCTAGTAAGGATTCTGTATTCATAAATAAATTTTAAGTCCTAAACAAATTGGGACAATATATCTAAATAATTGTTTGTCCCTATCTAATAAGGGAAACTTAGCATAAAGTAACATTCAGCCAATTTTTGGCCCTTGTTGCTCTTGCTATCACTTCAATTTCCATTCTTTATTCCACCAAAATAAAAGCTTGCAGTTGACTAATTTGTCCTCTTTTATTCCATTTATGAACTCTAAGCTCCTTTGCATCAATTTATCTTTTGTGTTTTAGTTTGGCATCCATGATGTGGTTGTTTTGAAACCAAACAAGGCTGATTTAGGATCTCCTGCCCTTGGACAAGGTGTAGTTTATCGGCTAAAGGTAAATTTTCATTTGAAGCGGAGTACTGAATGACTGAAGATCATGATGGTTTTAGTTTTGAACTATGGAAGTTTAATCATGTGTGCTTCTTGGGTTTCTTGTCCTGCAGGACTCGTCAATCACCATTGCTTTTGATGATGTTCCAGAAGAGGGTTTAAACAGTCCCCTGCGTTTGGAGAAAGTGGCAAATGAGGTACACAATTCAAATTTTCTAGTTGCTTACACATTCGCTCTAGTATGTGCATGCTTTGATGTCCCCCACATATTCAAATGAGCTCTAATTCATGGTTGTTTAGTGGTTTGCTTTTACATATATGTGAAACTTTACTAGTCAAAATCACATGCTAGAATATTTTACATATTTTAATTTGCGATGAATAGGAAATATGCCAACTAGTTAACAAAAGCTTGCAGATATAAAAAAATTTGGGTTGCTGAATTTTTTTAGGTCTATTGGAGTTGCAATTTCGGGTTTAGAATTTCAGTGTAGGCTGCTGAAATTCAGGTTAGAGTTGCTACAAATTCAAATTGGGATAGTTGAAATTTTCATTTTAAAAAAATGTATAGTTTTCAGAATTACACCTAAAGTTGAGGAATTACCCTTAGAAGAAGCTGTCTTGTAGGAACTAAGAATTTTCAGAGATAATTGCCCTTCTTTCATTTGAAGGTTGAAGAAATATATATAGAACAATTCTTGGAACCCTAATCCTAGAATTAAAGGGATTTCAACTAAGATTTCCAAGATATAGTCGAGTCTAACTATTCTCTGTTCTTAAATAAACTTGAATCCTAAACAAAATTAGGGCAACATACATAATTGAGTTTTAATTCCTTTATGATAACAGAAACAGCATAGGAGAAATTAAGAAATATGACATAATTGTCCTTGTTGGCAGTATTTATAGAAACAGTAATGTTAACAGTATCACACGAACTCCACTATTTATCCCACCAAATAAAAGTTTGTGGTGGTGTGATATAAACTGATATTAATAAGAAAATTTGTTATATTGTTGATACTTTTACATGTATTCTACTTTGCATACATATAGCTACATAAGGTATTAAAATTAGGAAAATGGATATTATAGCTATAAATCTTTTTTTTATTTACAGCCTTGATTAAAGCCTGAATTCTTCTATTTACAACCTAGAACAAATCCGTAGTATTTCAAAGGAACATTTCATCTATAGAACATTCCAAAAGAAACATTTCCACATTTCATCTAGAACATTCCAAAAAAACATTTCCTAATCTAACATGTGATCTGCCCTCTTTTGTTTCTTTTATAAATTTTAAGTTGTTTTGCATTGATGTTGCATTTTGCCTCATGAAAATAGGCTATAACCGTAGCTATTAGGTAAAGACATATAATTAGTTCCATAAGGTGCCCTCATTGTCATATCCCAAATCCCCACTTGTATTTTCAGTTTATGTGTTACAAAATGTAGTAGTAGACGTGAAAGAAGAGAGGATACCTATGTTATTAGTCATATGATTAGTAGCACTTGAGTTAATAACCCCCCTATGGGATGAGGTGGAGCGACGGGCCGCAGGATTACTTG
Source organism: Erythroxylum divaricatum (assembly GCA_025434745.1). Classification (NCBI taxonomy): domain Eukaryota; kingdom Viridiplantae; phylum Streptophyta; class Magnoliopsida; order Malpighiales; family Erythroxylaceae; genus Erythroxylum; species Erythroxylum divaricatum. Next base: position 34,289,225 of record JANTPM010000002.1, on the reverse strand, counting down.
TATTAGCCAAAGCTGATGTCGCAGAGGATGGCTGCTGTGAATCATAAGTGACTGAAATTTGCTGATGAACATTGGTTAAACGAGCATACTCATCCGCTAAAATTGTGATAGAAGGTGAGGATGATCGAGGAAGTGGTAGGATGCCATCCAGAGTAGCCACATTTACAAATTTTCTGTTATTATTTTGACCTGAGTGTTTGGGAGGCTTACCATGCAATTATGTGTGCGCCATATTCGGAACCCAACCCTGCTAAGAAACACTGTACTAGAATCTGCTCCTGTTCTTGCATTTGGTTTATGTCAGCAACAATAGGAAACATAGCTTGCTTTTCTTCAAAGGCTTTTTTCACTTCAGTATAATACTGAAATAGGGAGCGACCTTTTTTGTTCCACATAAATCTTTAACAATAAGTCATGAGCACGAGACATATTTTGTTTGCAAGCATACAGAAATTCTAGATATTCACATAATGTTTTTGCACTACCACAATGATTCACAACATCATCAAAAGTTGGGTCTAGAGTATTCTGGATTTGATTAAATAATTTATAATCCTCAATTAACTATTTCTTTCGAGCATTATCATCAGTGTTAGGAGGCAGATTGCTAGTTAAATGATCTCCAAATCTACACTAGTCACAAATCTATGAATAATCCTTTTCCATTGTGAACAATTTTTTCTTCCAGTCAATTTTCTGTTAGTAATTTTGGATGAACCCAACATAATTTCAGTAATAGTCTTCTTATCACCACCCATATCAGTACCCTTAGCTATTTAAATCAGTCCCCAATGACAATATCAATCAAATTTGACCAACTGATGAACAGCAGATAAAAAATAAAGGACAAAAATAAGAAGCTAACCTCAATGCAGAAAACTAAAATTCATAAACAATCATGCCAGGGAAGAGAGCGGCGAAGGATTGTCAACTCACACCAACACGAATCAGCAGTACTCGCAAGAAACTGACCGGATTTGGAAGATGATGGCTCACGTGCCTTCCTGGGAATGTGGCGGCACGTGGGAAGGACGTTTGGGAATGTAGAGGCACGTTTGAGTCATGCGCTGAAAATCTGAAGACTGGATTTGAAAGGATGACTGATTGGCACTCGTAGAACCTTGTGAGGGAGGAGGTGAGACAAAAAGAATTCTCCCAAAATGTGCAACCCACAAACAAAGCACTGCCTCACTATAGAGCAGAAAATGAAAAAAAATTCAAGAAAGAAACCTAGAAACTCGACTAGGCTCTGATGCTATGAGAAAACAAAGAAAATGAGAAGAATAATTTATATCTCTTTCTATTAGAAATTTAGAATGATATAGGTATTTATCCAAGAACACATAAGCTAAACTAGGAAAGTAATTCCTATGATTATGCTATGGTCCATATGAATATGATATTTGCATTAGCTGTACAATCTTTGATAGCTATTTACAATTGCTATATTTTGTAACATTATGCTTTTCAAAGGTTGCATCAATAGTTTTTGAAATCTTATGTAGGTGACATATCGCAGGATGAAAGATGCCTTGATTCAACTGAGCAAAGGTGTACAACAGGGCCCTGCTGTTGATCTAGTTCCTGTATTATTTGGGGATAGACCGCCAATAATTTCGAAGAAGGAAGTTACATTTTCTCCCATCAATGCCAACCTTGATCATTCTCAGGTGTGTCTACTTGTGCGTGTGAACTAAGTTATATTGCTTGCCTTGTCGTTTGGACAACTCATAACTTGCAGCCATGTTTAGGAAATTAAGTTTAATTATTCAGAATTTTTTTGTGCTAGAACATTATGGTTCCCTTAAATTAATCATTAACTTAAATGTTCCATGTGTAATTCATTTTGCATTACTGTTTCGTTGTTCAAATATATCAGTGTACTACTTCTCTTGTCGTTTATTTGATTATATTCCTTGGTGGATTTTTTAAGAAATAACTTTTGTTGTCAAACATGCCAAGGATATGTGCTTGAATTTTTTGTGACCAAATACTTAATGTTATACAAGATAAAATTTTCCTTAATGTCATTGGCTTTGAATAGGAATGTCTCATCTTTAGTGTTTGAATGAGAGTCTGGTTTCACCATCATTTAGGTATAAATCATCTAAAGAGTTATTATTTTAATTTATTCTTCCCTCAATTATCTGATGTACCTTTATTTTTGTTCAAGAAAAATGCAATTTCAAAAGCTTTGTCATCAAGGAATTTATTTTTATTGCATGGTCCTCCTGGAACTGGGAAAACAACAACTGTGGTAGAAGTCATCTTACAAGAAGTAAAACGTGGATCCAAAATTCTTGCATGTGCTGCATCAAATATTGCTGTGGACAATATTGTTGAACGGCTTGCTCTGCACAGGTATGGTGATATTAATAATATTGGAACTAAAATCTTCAATGGACTTGTATATAATTTAAGAACTTTGGTATAATTGCAATCAAAATGTTCTATTTTGGTACTACTGGTCTTATTTACAAGATAACAAATTTACTACTTTACGAACCAAGATGTTTTCTTAAGGAGTACTTTCTTTTTCCATTCATTGTTATTCCTCTCACTGGGTATTGTTGTTGTGGTTGTTGTAGCATTATTTTATATTCGTGACAATTGAAACTATCTTGAGTCAATATTTTGGCACCTATTCACCAACTTTTTTTAATGATATGGTAGTGAATTTGAAAGTGGCGCATCCAACCCAAACTTTAACCAAATGTCCATACCTACCCATTCTACCAAAATTTCTAAAAATAACCTGATGCCGATTATTAGCCTTAAGCTTAAATGGCCAGAATTTCAGTTTATGGTCTCAATTAGTAATGATTTTCGTGCTCGGAAAAGGAAAAAAAAGACTATCTTACTGTTTTTGCTGTCCAACTAGAGGAAACGACCCTGCCTACCAAATCTGGAGGATGGAAAATAATCTAGTGATGTTTTGGCCGCTAAACTCCATAACCAGTGAGATGGGTGAAAATTTCATGTATTACAAATTGATGAAAGAAATCTAGGAAGCAACCCATGACATGTATTCGAATAAAGACAATACTTCTGAAATAAGAATATTTTGTTTTTAGTTCTTGAATGCATCTTTTATTGATTTTTTGCACCCTTGTATATACAAATAAAGTACTAATCATAAAATCGAAGCTATCCTAATCAGATCCCTCTGCATAATAAAAGAATGACAACCAGTGTAACTAATAAAAATAGTTTGACTTCTAAATATTTACACTTGAGATAATAAGAACCCCTAGACTCCCCAAGCTTAGGATTAGATGTTTCTCATTCCAAGCTTGCGAAGAAGATCTTCATGTCTTGACCTGAATAGACTCTTTGTCAAGATGTCTGCTACTTGCTCATGAGTAGAAATGTAGCATAGATCAATCCCTCCTTCCCTCTATGTCTTTATAAAATTTCAATTGATTTTTGACATGTTTTCGGTGATCATGTTGGATTAGATTATTCACTATACTAATCCAATTTGCTATCATTACATAATTTCAGATAACTTGCTGTGAGTTTTAGGTCTTGCATCAATCCTCTTACCAAATTGCTTCACAAATTCCTTGTGCAATAGCCCTAAATTTTGCCCTACACTGCTTTTTGTCGCAAATGTTTGCTTTTACTCCTCCATGTGACTAAATTGCCCCATAACTTAGTACAATACACAGAGGTTGACTTGTACAATACACAGAGGTTGACTTGCAATCTTCACTTCCAACCTAGTCAGCATCAACATACCCTTCAATTCCTCTATGTTAAGTTTTCAGAAACATTACTTCCTTCCCAGCTGTCCCTTAGAGATACCTCAAGATATGATTTGCAACTTCCAAGTGTTTTTAGTAGATGATTGCATGTATTGACTTATTACACTCACAATAATTAAGCAATGTTCGGTCTTGTAAGGGACAAATGAATTAACTTTCCAAACGAGCGTTGGTATCTACCTACATCCATCAGAGCATTTTCACTTCAGTCTTGGCCCTCCCGTTTGAAAATGTCAGTGGAGTAAGGTGAATTTTCAAAAATGTTTACATCACTTGTCACAAAGATTTTTTTAGGATGAGAGAGTAGCAACATAGACATATTTAAAAGCCTTAGGATCAAATTTACTTCGGGGAGGTTGTTTGCTGTAAACAAATGCGGTACAACCAAACACCTTTTGGGAAAAAGAATTAAATAAGTTAATCTCTGGAAAGGAACTTGAAAGGTACTCAAAGGGGTTTTGAATTTTAAGGTTTTTGAGGGTAAATGGTTTATTAAGTAAGTTGCTGTAAGGATAGCTTCTTCCCAATATGAATTGGGAACAAAACTTGCAAACATTATTGATCTAGCAACTTTCATTTCTTTTAGCTACCCCATTTTGTTTGTTTATATCTACACAAGAACTTTGGTGATGTATCCCAACTTCTCCCATATACTGGTTAAACACATTTGAGAAGTACTCCCCTCCATTATCAGTTCAAAGGATCTGAAATTCTGAATATTTGACTGAAACATATTTTGAACAAATTTGTGAAGCTGTTTAAATCAAGAAAATGCCTCAGATTTGATGTGGTGTGGATCATTCCGTGTTTTATCGCATTCCAAAGCTGGTAGAATTCTTTTGATCGTTTATGTTGACGATATTGTTATTATTGGTGATTATAAAGTCTTTAAAGTCTTTCCAGCGGACCAAGATTCAGCCTACTATGTATTTATGGGTTGAAACTTGGTCATGGAAAAGCAAGAGGGAATATTAGGAAAAGTCAGACCTATATGATTTCCTATTTGTTCCTAAGATCAACTTTCCATGTGTAATTGGTTCTTACTATTATATAAAGGCTACAAGGGCCTTGAGATTGCATCAAGCCCTGAATTGACACTCTCTGATACTGTCTTTAACAATATGTTTGAACAAACAACCTGGTCTGCGCTTCTGTCTGCCTTCCTCTCTATGTAGGTGCAGACGTTGCTACTAGCCTCCCCTTGTTGGTCTTGTCTGGAAATAGCCTGCAGAAGCTCATCAAATTGAGCATTTTGGCATTCTTCTACCTTTGTCAATCATTGCTCCACTTGTTTCATAAACACATCTATTTTAGTTGACATATCAGACGAGTCGTCCATGACCCTAGGCTCTATCACCAAATTAATGTGGGACTTAGCATGGGATTTAGTGAGGGGCTGACTCACAGGAAAGCCCTTTCCTTCCCCTTTATTGATTTTCTCTTCCTTCCTAAACTTGCCTGTGCTGAATGAAAAGAAAAAGAGTTGTCCTAGGCAGTACTTCTGTAGCTTTTCTGCCAAAGATTTTGACATTTTATTCAATAAAAATATGCCCTTAAAATAGGCGTCACAACAATAGAGTTATTAGGAATTATTATAGAGATAGGATCCCTCTAATTTAGGAATTACTCTTAACTAGAATAGAATCCCTCTAATTTAGTCTTCTGTTAAAACATAACTTTTGAAATGATACTTTTCCTAAATGGTAGTGTGGAAACGAGATGTACTTGTAAAAAAAACTTCTAATCTGTTCACTTTTGATCACTCCCTTCTCTTCAGTTGATCATCTTGCATATTTCCTTCTCACCAATTCATCTACCCCATCAGATTCCCTAGAAGTGATTAAATTTCTATCTCGTCTTTAAATTTTTGTTCAATTTTGCGTAATTTCTTTAGGTAGACCCTAGAATTATGATAAAAAAATAATAGCTCCAAATTTGGGCTTTTAACCTCATTGAAAATGTCTATTTTAGGGGAGGCGTAGCTTTCTTTTAGGGATACATCTGCTAGGATCGTCATAGTGAGAATGATTAACACTATGACCTTTCTAAAGCAGGTTGGACATAAGCGCTGATTGTTGCCTGTGATTCCCCTATTCTCAGTATTGCAATAATACTTTCTAGACAATCAACATTTTGATTTCATCTAATGGTGAAGTATATTACGGGTTCCCTAAACTATTATTTCCCTGTTTATAGAGTAAAGTTGGTGAGGTTGGGGCATCCTGCACGTTTGCTACCTCAAATACTAGACAGCGCACTTGATGCACAGGTACGCCATGACTTGGAAAATTTTAAACATCAAAGTTAGGTTTATGGTGTTAGTTTGGTGTTTTTGAGTGCTTGCCAATTTTAGCTTTTTCTTGAGACTTACGGATGCTAATGCAAACTTATGGACACAACAATCCTTTACTTCTCTAATTTCTTGTTTTCCTTGCTTGATGGAGCGATTAAATTCAATGTTAATTAAATGCAGATTTTTTGATGTAATTGTGAAACGTTTAACCACTGTCAACTTTAACCCCTAAAATTTGTGGTTTCTCTATATGTTTCATATCCTAAGCATATAAATTAATTCAAATATGGCAATATCAGCGTATGCTGGCCTAATGAACACCTACTATTTTGCCAATATGCGAGGATGCAATGTATCTTGTGCTTGTTAATGATACATGAAATCAGTTTCTTCAATTTTATGTTTCAAAATGGATCATGGTTTGTTTCTATGATGCTATCTCCATGTGCTTTGTTCCTTTAGCTTGATATGCTGTCTCCATGTGCTTTGTTCCTTTAGCTTGAACTACAATGTTATGAGTTTTAATTCATTCTTTTGATGTTAGGTTCTACGAGGCGATAATAGCAGTCTAGCAAATGATATCCGGAAGGAAATGAAGGTAGAAATTCTTTAAAGCTTCATTTTGCTAATATATTTATTCATCGTTTTTCTCTCCAATAGAAGGTATATCATGTCTGTGTTCATTTATTATTGAAGGAAACATAGAGCAAGTGATGTTATTGATGAAAACCATAGAAAGGAATGCCATTGAAAATTTGTCAATTCAAGGTTAATGAATTTTCAGAAGTGGAACAACCTAAACTCTGCCTGGTATTGCATTTGGACCTTGTTGCTGTTTGCAAGTGTTATTAGCATTATGGTTGTTAACAAACATATTTAGTTATTCGGTTAGTGTTGAAGATTTTGTATTTAGCATTATTATTATGTATCCTGTGTAGGAATGTTTTGTTTATCCTATAATAATATACTTATGAATTATACTACCCTATTATCAAATTCTGTTTTGTTCTACTACTATACATAGATGAGTTAAACACGATACATAACATTACATCTAAGTCCTCTTGTTGTTTTTATGTATATAGATATAAATCATGTGGTAGAACCACACTAACCTTCTTGTTCATTTTCTCGCTATCCTTTCTTCTTTGTCATACTTTCTTACATTATGTCAAAGCTTACTTCCAAATGATATCGGAGATAGGTTCCAATCCTAAAACCATAATTAGATTCCCATTCTGAATCCCTAATTAAATTTTAGAGCCAAAATTTCAATTCTGAAACGTGAAACTCTTTCTTTTCCTGATTCAAAAATTTAATCTAATTCTAACTACTGATGGTGGAATCTTCTCTGCCAAACACAACTGCTGGAATCATTGCCGGTGTCTTATCTTCTTGTTTTTGTCTCAACGTGGCTTTTGGACTCTAACTTCTGACAAACATCCCTGTTGTAATTAGCTTCGATGTTATCTTCCTTCTTCTATTTGTGTCACCAGCATTCCAGAAATCTATTGTTGTCAAACAATGTTATTGAAATTATCACCAGTGTGTTATTGAAAGCATTCCACTGACGTTGCTGGTATCTACAGCCAGGTGACATTGCTGGAGCCAGTTCCTTTTCTTCTTTTTTCTTTCCTCACCATCACTAGTTGTATTTATCACCGTGTCCCTTTTCTTTCTTTTGTCTTTCTCTATACAGCTACACTCCTCTGTCAGTAGAGACAACTCTTTGCCTTATCTTCCTTCTGTTTCAATTCTTCTGTGAATGACTTACCACTGCTCCCTCTGTTATCAGAGGCTCATGAAGCATCTCATCTCAGCAACTGGATATCTTCTCAATTTATTCAAATATGTAATGTAATAATGATAAAAAGCTGTCAGTTTTATCCGGTGTCAGAGTATCACCCTAGTTTAATTCTGGATTCCTTGGATGGCATGAGAGTTCAGGCTTGGACTTTGAACATTTTATGGTTATTACTGCTGATGTAGAACATTATGCTCTCTATCAGACTAAGTAGAACATTATTATTGCTGAAGGTTGGGGTTTGAACATGTTTTGCATTGTTTATGATCGAGTGGCTATCAGAAGAAAGAAGAGGACTTAGTCCTCTGCTGCAAATAAAAAGGCTAGATATTACCCTCAGCAACCTTGTGTTGATACATCCACCCTCGCACGTATAACACTGTGATAAGAAGGAAAACAATCTTTAAGAATGCAACACCTACTGTCATGGACATGAAGTTTAAATAATATGTCAAAGATGCAAGTATCTATTTGCTGCAACACATTTAGTTAACCTCACTTTTGGAGTAAGTTTTCATCCTTGCAAAAATCAGTGTGCCATGAAGAAACTGTAGGTTGCTTAAAATAGGGAGAATACAAGGGAACTACCCATTTCGTAAGTCCTATAAATATTTTGTGTGTGCTTCTTCTTGGAGTTAACTAGAAACAATCAGTAGGTATTAAAGAGGAAATTTATGCTGAGTATTATAAATCTGCCTAAATTCTTCCAACTTTGTTCAAAATGCAACATCTCAGGCATTAAATGGGAAGTTGTTGAAAACCAAAGATAAAAGCACCAGAAGAAACATTCAGAAGGAGCTAAGGGCTCTTTCAAAAGAGGAACGTAAAAGGCAGCAGCTTGCTGTAGCAGACGTTTTAAAAAATGCAGATGTGATATTGACAACTTTGACTGGAGCATTTTCTCATAAGCTGGACAATACTTCATTTGATTTGGTGATCATAGATGAAGCTGCACAGGCACTTGAGATAGCTTGCTGGATTGCTTTATTAAAGGTAATTTATGACAAGAACTGTTCCTGAGCATAATATAAGTGATCTAACATGTTGCAGTTAGAAGAAATGGAGACATCCGAATTTTATTAGATGCAATAGAGGATGTTCATCACTTATCATGCATATAAGATTCAAAAGCACATGCTTTATACTCTTTCTTTAAATCCATCTTCATATGGAAGTGCTTAAATTCCAAGTTGATAGTTGGCCGTGTTAATAAAGTATTTGTTTTAGTTCAGTTTGTAAAGGGAAGGCTCTGATTTACTTTATACTCTGTCAACCGTGGAATGGAAATTTCTTTGTTGCAGGTTCATCTGAAATATCTAGTAACTGCTAAATAAAATTGTTCTTCTTCTGCTTGGTAAAACCCTTCTTTTATGTCAATAAAATCGGAATGATTGATCGAGTAGCTCCTAACTTGAGAGGAACTTATCCCTGTAATGGTTGAGATGTTTTCTTTGTCATATTTGTCCATATAACGTTGTTTTGGTGAAATTCAAGACCCCCATAATTGAATTAACAGAGTTATCAGTTCCTGAAGTTATTCATTATTCTCATTTACCAAATGCCACTTAATGATCTTCAATCCTCTCTTCAGGGCTCAAGATGTATACTTGCAGGAGACCATCTTCAACTTCCCCCAACCATTCAAAGTGTTGAAGCTGAGAAGAGGGGTTTAGGTAGAACCCTCTTTGAAAGACTTGCTGACCTGTATGGGGATGAGATTACATCTATGCTTACTGTCCAATATCGAATGCATGAACTGATTATGAACTGGTCATCTAAGGAGCTTTATGATAATAAGGTGATAAAGATCATCTCAATGATAAGATTATAATTGAATTTCTTGGAAACTATTTCAATCTATTTTGTGCTAACAATTTTTGTTGGACATCCTTTACAGGTCAAAGCTCATCCTAATGTTGCTACCCATATGCTTTTTGATCTCGAGGGTGTAAAAAGGTCATCTGCTACGGAAGCAACGCTTCTTCTAATTGACACTAATGGGTATGCTGTTTATTTAGTCATTTTAATTAATCTCTTATCTTGCTTTAATAATGCATTTTCATGGTATAGCACCTATCTTGAATATTGTGTTATAAATTGAAATCAATTTTTGCTTGAAATTATCAATTGGGATTGTCTGTTGCTGTGTAAAAATAATCAGATCAGACTCTGAAGAAATGAGCAGTGAAATATTTTTAGTAGTCAAACTGAGTTGTATTTGTAACTGAGATCAATCTGGAGACTACTTATTTGAGATATTGTCCATTTTGATAAAGTTTCCACTGGTTCATGCTAATGTGCCTCAGTTGTGACATGGAAGAAAAGAAGGATGAAGAAGATAGCACGCTCAATGAGGGGGAAGCTGAGGTCGCTGTGGCTCATGCAAAGAGGCTTATTCAGAGTGGAGTCAAGCCTTCCGAAATTGGAATTATTACCCCTTACGCTGCACAGGTATGAACTCCGGGTTTTGCAATTTTCTGATTATAAGAGCTCCAAACAGAGCAGATGTGGCAAGAATCTACTTCAATATCAAATTCTCCTATTCAGTTATATAATTTTTCCTTATACTCGGGTACTAATGCTGTAGGTTGTGTTACTGAAGATTTTGAAAAACAAGAATGATGAATTGAAAGATATGGAAATCTCGACTGTTGATGGTTTCCAAGGTCGGGAGAAGGAGGCAATCATTATTTCAATGGTTCGATCCAATTCAAAAAAAGAGGTTAACTTTTTCTGAGCCCCCTTGTTTCTACTGCTGCTCTATCTGTGACTGTTATAACTCTGGGTAGTTAATAGGTGGATTCCTCCAATATTTCAGGTGGGATTTTTGAGTGACCGCAGGCGAATGAATGTAGCTGTGACACGAGCAAGAAGACAATGTTGCCTTGTTTGTGACAGTGAGACGGTGACTTCTGATGGTTTCTTGAGGCGACTGGTCGAATATTTTGAGGAGCATGGTGAGTATCTAAGCGCGTCTGAGTATTGCAATCAGTAAGCAAAGATCTTATTGCTGAGAAGCTACTTCACACTTCATCCGACCACCGGAGTCCTTGCCAAATTGTTTAGTGGCCAGCGGGTTACTGTTCATACTACAGCTGGAAATGGTTTGAATGGACCTCAATCAGTTTGGTTGGGCTTATTTTAGTAGAGTTTTTTTTGTAGATTTTTTTTCTAAAAAATTCTTTTAAGAAATTAATTAACTGTTTGATTGTTATTTAAAAAGTATTTTTAAAAAAGAGTTTTATACAATAAACTATTTGGTAATATAAAAATAAAAAATATTTTTAATTTTAACTTTTGTAATAAAAATTATTTATACATATAAATATTATTTAAAATATATTAAACAGTATGTAAATAAAATATATTAATTATTATATAATTTTAAATCATATGAAACATAAATAAGAATATATCTAATCAAATAAAAAAGCTAAATGCTTCACTAGTTATTTATTGCTTGAAAATCTTTATTAAACGGCTGGGTTTCGTCTTTTAATTTGTAATTCCAGTAGCTATATTGAAGAAAATTTTGATAACCAAGGAATCTGACCCAAATGAGGAAAAGGCAACAGCTATAATTGGTCTAATCATGTTGCGTTGTCACTTTCAGATGTAGGAAAGCTTTTACCATTGTCCAGCAATCTATCTCTGTTATTTTGGCCTAGCAAAGGGAATAAAATATCTGTGGGGAGTATGTTTTCTTATTTATAACTAAGTTCACCTCTCATTAATAAAACAATAATGTTCAAGAGTTGATTACTTTGAAAAAGTGGTATGATTTAATTTTTTTAAAAATAATTAGGTTAAACTGAAATAGTAAATGAGTGATTTTTATAGATTTTCATGAAATAAATAATTCTAAAATAAAATTTAAATAGGTCTTTAAGAGAATTTTGAATAATGCAAAGACGGTATATTATTCCATGAAAGTAAGTTTATAAAAAGTTCGTGGATTGATCCAGTAACAATGTTGTGAATATCGTACCGGCTTTATTATTGGATTGAGTATTGTATCGGTACTGGTCAATATATGGTTTTATTTTGGATAATTTTTAAAATTTGTGAAATAGTCCTTGATTTTTTTAAAAAATGGTTCATTGTTATATTGTACGATTGTACTGTATATTTTACAATTTTACGTTAACCCTATGTCTAAAAATTATAATAATAAATAATAACTACAATTAATATGAAATAACAATAATTTTCAAATATTTCACATATAAATAATCACTATAATTAATATGAAAAAAGATAATCATCATCATACGCATATAAAATTAAAAACAATGCAAAGTATTAAAAAGATTACAATGTCATCATATAATAAATAATGATTACATCAAAACATCCAATAAAAAGAACAAATAATATTTTTGACTCTCAAACTATTATAATTTACGACAAGAGTTCGTGACGAGGAAATAACCAAGTAGATGTAAAATGACAGGGTGCATAAGGTATTTTATGTAATAAAAAGGTCCTTGTAAAACTCAAATGGAGGTTTTATAAAATGACGATTCGACCCACCTTACTATATGGGGCAGAATGCAGGCCGCCTAAACGTAGACACACGAGACAATTGATAGTAGCAGAAATGCGTATGCTTAGATGGATGTGTGACATTACCATAAGAGATAGGGTTCGAAATCGGGTAGTGAGAGAGAGACTACAGGCGGCAACTATCGCTGACAAGTTGAGAGAGACAAAGCTTAGGTGGTTTGGCAATGTGCGCAGGACGTCCTCTGATGCTCCGGTATGACGCGGTGAGTTAATAGACCTGAGTGGCTACAAGAGGAGGAGAAGAAGGCCTTACAAGACCTGGAGGGAAGTGATCAAAAAAGATATATCAGAGTTAGCTGTCATTGAAGCAGTTGCTAGAAGTAGGAAAGTTTGGCGTGATAGGATAAGGCTAAACGACACACATATCACATAGGAAGTTCAAATGAATGTTGGGGAAAGATTCCCACGATGGTCACCTAAACCGTAGGATAGTCATTATCCTAAGGACCGCTCTATGAAGATCCCTAGTGCACTTAGCGACAAAAAGATCCGGTCTTTACAAGGTGTAAGATCCTGACAGATCGAGTTTTACATCAGTTTTTTTTCACTTATTTCTTCTGTGTCCTGCATCATTATTTTACATGTCACATCTACATGTGAGTCTCCCGAAAACAGCCTCTCTACTATATGGGGATAAAGCTGCGTACTATATGACCTCCTCAGACCCCGCTTCACTGCAGGATTTCAGACTAGGTGTAATGATGATGATGATGTAAAACCTGAAACAAAAACCTTTACAATTACATTACATATATAAAATTTAACATATACATCAAATATAAATAAAATTAAAAAATGTAAAAAAACAAAAACTTGAAACTTCATTCAACCATCTATGGGAGGATACCAGTTATAACTGCATTGATCCCATTTATCATTTGGTACAAAATTCTCATCATTGAGAGAAACCTAATCATCATCATCATTTAAATTCAATGTACCAAATGACACGTCAATGCTTTCTCATCCAATATTATCTTCCAAGTCATCCATATCTTCCAAACCCGGTTCTTCAGAAACCCAATCTGTCAAAAGATTAATATTATCAATGAAAATTGGATCTGTTGAACTACTTGTGCTATTAAGAGTCCTAGTAAACAATAAAATTTAATTATTAGAAAATTATAAGAAATTATATCAAAATTAATAATGATAATAACATACATTTTCCGAAACTTTAAATTGTAACGAACGAATACTGAGTCATTCAATCCCTTATGCTCCAATCTATTCTTTTTCTTAGAATGGATGAATTCAGCTTTCCTTCATTTATGTTCGCAGCTTGTTGCACTCACACATTGACTTAAAATTTGAATTGAAAACCTTTGCAATTCTGGAACATCACTTCCAAATTGATCCCACCAAGAAACCGTAAGTTGTAAGATAACAAAAGTAATATTATAATCAAAATAAAGTGATAAATAATTTTCAATAAATAAGAAAAAGGAAACAACTAATATCTGGAGAAAGTTTTGTTCTTTGTCGAATAACAATTGATAATCCAAAATCCCTAGATGACAACTTATAAAGCTTCATTTGTGAGCTCAAGAGATCTTGCATCATTTTATGGTCAACAATTGTTGTAATAGTGAATAACATTCCTCTACTATTTCAGTATTTTTTTATAAAATCCGGTCTGAAATATATATTAGGATTCAAAAATGTTCCAGCTGCAAACAACGAAGAAGAAAGTTGTTTTTCCTATCTTTCATTAATGATTGTAAGATATGGTGTGTACAAAGAATGCCTATGCTT
>JANTPM010000002.1:34246019-34257574 GCA_025434745.1 Erythroxylum divaricatum | reverse complement strand
TACAAGACAAGATGATCAAGTTTCATGTTTTACGGTTCAAGAGTTGGACTCCGGTAACGGGATCCAACAGTTGGGGTTCGGTCTCCGGGTCGGGTTCCGACAAGAAATCTTATGATGACTGAATTGGGATAAATTACATATTGAGTTGATGATGAAATGAGTGCTAGAAAATGATGCTTGTATGATAGTTTCTATTTTGGTTTTTGATGCATGAAAGACAATAGTTATGAGATACCAAATGAATAATTTTGAGTTGGAATTGGAGATGAAATTGATGAGGAATTGAAGCATAATTAAGGTATAATTGACATATAATTAATGGACTATTATAAAGGTGTTAGAATCGGGAAAAATTGAAGGAAAAGGGACGGTGCACCTTTTGTTCACCAATCCCACAATCGTGGACAGCTGCATAGCTCTTTCCTATGATCGTGGACAACAATTTGAAATGAAAAACGTTCAGTTTTGTGTAATTGTTATACCATGTAAGGATAAGTCACTTTACTTTGGAGCATTTGATTGGGGCTTGAATGAACCTAGTTTGATGTGGGATTAATTGGTTAAGGGTTTGATAAGTTTAAGTTGCTAATTGATGTTATAACTTAAGGAATAGATTGTTTTGATATCAATGTATTGAAATATGGAAATTATGAGTTGTTAAAGGAATTAAGGTATTCTTATGAATACAAATATGATTGAAAGGATATGAGTAATGTGTTTAGTGTAAATGAATGAACATTGGAGATCATGAAATAATTGTGAGTGAGAATTGGATAATTATATGAATGTATATGATTAATGAAAAAATTAAGCTTACTTAAGGTATAAATTTGATTGCAAAATGATAGTATACCAGCTATAAAATTTGAATGATCCAAAAGTGTATAAGTCAAGTTAAGATCTTTGTATGAATACATACCCAAAAAGTCAATTGAGCATGCAATGGGACATGATATATATACATGTGAATGATTGAATAATCATATGATTGACAACTGAATGAATTGTGAACTATATGTTATTGCAAGAAGATAGATACACAAGTTGATCATTAATATCCAAACATTGTCAGATCATCGAGGCAATAGTTTTTCTAGAGCGTACGGTGAGTTAAGCTAGATGTGTAACTCAATTATATATGCTTTTATATGATTTGTATGTTGATTATGTAATGTGAGAATAATTGAATGTGAAATGCTAGAATGAATATCAAAAGCGGAAACAATTGAATATGAATTGCCAGACTTAGATCCGATGAATCTGATACATGTGACAGGAGCACGCAAGAATGAAAGGTAATTAAATATGACATATGGTATGATACATTGCATTAAAATGCATGATCAGATAAATGAGTTATAACTAGAGTGACCAGCATGAAAAAGAGCTTAAAGCTTAAAATGTGCACAAAGACCAACATGCTCAGTTATCAATGAGTTTGGTATCCATAATAGGTATAGGACAGTTATGAAATGAGCCTAGTATCTAGAAGAGATGTGGGACAGTAAATAGACGTTCAATCACAACAAAGTAAAAATAGATGAAGTCACATGTGCATTTGCATATACATTCTTATATGTATCATATGACTGAATTGAAATGATTATTGAATTGTTTAAAATACAATTGAAGAGTAAATGATAATGTGATGTGGTATTGACTTACAAAAATATGATAATCTTAAGATACTTGATAGAGTATGACAAAATGTGATGTCATATTTAATACTGAATGATATGAAATTCTTATTGTATTGGGATATGACTTAACTCTGTGTTTTTGACTTGAGTGAATACATCAATGATAGTTTATTCATTGAGTTCGTAAACTCATCAAAATTGCAACGTTGATTTTCAGGTTCAGAGGAGATCTAGCTAATTTAGTTGGAGTATAGCTACTGCGAGTGGTCATGAGTTAGTGGTTGGGATCAGTTGTACCTGCAAATATTTTTAGTTAGTTTGCATCAAGGATTGCATCCCTCAACTATTGTACAATGCATATGTGAATTTTAGAAGTGTAATGAATTTTAAGACTTTATAATTTTGTGAATAAAAATGGAACAAAATGACTATTGGAATTTTTATGATATATGTGATGGATTATAATGTGTAATGAATCGATTAACCATCTTAACGTGTGATTCTCGTAGATTATTTTCTCGAATGATCGTCGATACATTCAGGCATATGCTTTATGAGAGTGGTATGTCACACATTTTCTTATTCCATCTTCAATTTACTCTTCTTTCTTGTTCCACATTGACAATTGAATATAAACATTAAGAGGATGACTCAAAGAATATGCTTTTAACTCACTTTAGCTTTTATGCTTCTAAATTGTACCTAAAACTAAATATGAACTAAAATGAATGTCTTAAGTATTCCAAATCATTAATCACTAAGTGTCATGGAGTAAATGTACAAACAATCAAGCACATATCAAACCCCAATTGGGTAGGAAAGGTAGGTATATATGGCTAGATACTCTTTCAAGTTAGTTCATTAATAGATCTTATAAGGTATTGAGAAATATAGGTGAGATTAAGAAGTGTCATAAGGTGGTATGGAACACAAGTTTAACTTTTTGAGTCTCCTTTCTTCTATAGTTAATTGTTAAGCAGAAAGTGCCTGCAATGGTTAGACTGAGATTTCTTAATCTATTAAGTATATGTTGTCCATGCAAATTAGCTCCATAAACCCCTTATTACCTATTATTTGAGTGTAATTTCTATGCAGTAGTTTGGAAATCTATCTAGGATCTTTTCCAACTCAATAGAAAAATTATGAACTATAATGTTTGTTAAATTGTTTAAAAGAAAAAAGAGTAAGCTCAAAGGGTGACTGGACTAGGTTCCTTATAAGTTGGTACATATATACTCAATACGTGTAATTAAATGACTTAGTAGACACCTCAAGGAAATTGAGAAACTTAAGCAGAAAATCTTGTAAGAATGCATATACTCAATTAGGGAATAATTGTTTCATAATGAAATAGCTAGAAGTAGTCTACCTGGTACTGCACTTTCTTGGAGAATGTAAAGGAAGCAATCAAGCTCTTCATTCTTGATTCTTAAAAGATCTTTTTGGTCATTGATGTTATTTTGTTAGTTTGCTCTATGCAAATGAAACTAGTAACTTTATTAGCTAGGGACTATAATGAGGTTAAGCTAGCGAGACAGTATATCTCATTTGTTTTTGTTGTTTTATTGGGCTTCCTCCTTGAACTATAATTTGTACTCTATTCCCTTTTTTATTAATTCATTTTAATTTCTCAATAAACTTCAACCTTCTACTTAAGTTAAAATCAGCATAGTGAATTTATGATACAAGCTTTTTCTTAGTGGGATACTAAGATGATTAAAAAGATTGTGTATATATATTGATTAATGTTCTTTACTCATTTTATGTAAGGTATAATTGTTTGAATTGATTTGATAGTTAGAATATTACTAGGTTTGATTGAGAATGAATTATGAATAATATAAGTATCTAGAAATTAGGCTATTGACGAATGGTGTGATTAAGTGAATAGTGAACATTTATATATATTTCAGTTAAACTTTTGCATATTGATGGAATTTAAGCTTATATATGTTAATACATTTTGAGATTGACTTGTTTTAGAACAAGTAAAAAGATAAGTTTGAGGCATTTGATATACATGTAATGGACATATATTTTACATAATATTTTTCTATATACATCTAAATTACCTTTATTTATCGATTTTATGTTATGTATTAAATAATTGTGGAGATATTGCTTGGGAATGTAGGCCAAAGGTTGAAGGGTTTTAAAAGACAAAACAAGAAGAAAATACAATCTTGGCTAAACATGGTCTCACACATGAATTTAACACGTTTCCCTTTACAAGCATAATCATATGGTAAGAATATCAAACATGGCTAGCACACGATTGTCTTTAAGGGTTTGTTCCTCTTGGGGACTTTATTGATAAAGACACAACCTCTTAAATGATTAGATTAGAGCCTTGTCTTATGGTGAAAACATATAGTGTGATACATCTCCAAAGACACTAGCATGTCAATTTTCATGTTCCTCTTTTTAAAGAATTTTATAAAAGTAATTTAATTTATGGCATGGAACATGACCATGTCCATTAAAAAAAAATAGATGTAGAAACCATAGAGAAAAGCTAAGTTTTAGTTATTTTTAAGTTGTAATTAAGATTAACAATTGTTATAAAGAAATAAAAGGCTTAGAACACATCTTACAGTTGTTTTAATAAGGAGAGAGGTCAAAATCATTCCAAGTAATAGCAATAAATTGAGATTTTCATTATATCTTTACTTAATGTTTTATAGGCTCCAATACAACTGTGTCTTATGTTCGAGCAATTCAATCTGTAACACATAGTAAACTACTAAAATCTTCCACACTGTGTACAATTAAAATTTCTCAAAACTTGAAATATGAAAGCTTTGAATTCTTACTAATCATTCTATGACATATTGAATGATTCCAATCGAAACTCAAAAGAGAAATTTATGTCCAAATTGGCCAACACTATTGAAGTAGTCCACACTTTCCTTGGACCATGTCTCCTGAACAATCTCAATACATATGGCGCAAGACGATTCCACATATCAAGGTCGGAATGGGATCGGGTGTTTTCACGTCTTACCATAGTGCCCGGTTTGTCTTGATACCTAATTGGACTTATTCTTCCTTCTTCCTGACTTGATTCACTTCACCTGCTGACTGACGTCTAAGATCCTCAGATTGTACTTCAAACAAGCAAAAGTAGGGAAGGGAGGGATCGACCCAATTTTTTTTTCTGTACATACAACACAGGTGAAAGAGCTAGCACAAAAGTAAGAGAATTTAGGTTGAATTCCCGCAACTAAGATAGCAATACGTCCAATTACACCCTAAATCAAGATATAGGAATAATGAGTTTATATAAGTAATTGGTAGGTGTGAATGACAAATTTTAAGGAAAATAACGTAACATTTTACATTTTATAATTAAGTATGAAAAAACCACTCTAGATAACTCTGAAGGACCACAGGCTAATTGGTTCGACTGAGATTGAATAACAGTGTTCCTCCTTAATAAATAGTATGAATGTCAATATCACTATTGTATTCAGAAGCTTCCAATTGAAGATTTTTGGAAAATCTTCAATTTGACTTAGATGAGCCTATTAAAGAAAATTAAAAAATGGCTTAAGCTTTCGAGAGAGAGTTTTTGCTAAATCTTAAGTCAATTGACAGTAAGTTAATGCAATGTCGAAGAGCGTCACCACTCTACTTAAGCAAGACTGTCCCAAAAAAAAAAAAAAAGAAGCCTTATATGAGTTTGCTAAAGATGTTTGTCAATTTGTTATGTCATCAACGTGTCTTGTGCAAGTTTACACGTGAAAATTCGAGGAGTTGCCGAATATTGTTTCTAATATACAAAAGAAAACCTACTTATATTACCTAGTATTATTAGTTTGCTTTTTCACTTTTTATGCCTGGTTTGGACCGGGAGCCTCACCGGTCAGGTATTGTCCTGTTTGGTCACACTCACATCCCGTAGGGGACGCTGCGCATCCCATAGAGACAGCGGGAGTCGAGCTTGTAACCTCAGAGTTTTGATGCGTTGAGACGCACGCCTCAAGTGGTGAGAGGCGTGCGCCTCAACGCATCAAAACTCTGAGATCACAGGTTCGACTCCCGTTGCTCCCATGAAATGCGCAGCGCCCCCTTACGAGATGTGGGTGTGACAAAACAGGACAATACCTAACCGGTAAGACTCCCGGCCCAAACCAAATCATATTCTCATCGTACAAATTTCATAATCTGTACCGCATCCACTATCGCATCTAACTGTCGTGGCTGTAAATCCAAAATCCATCAAATATCCCACGAATGTCGCCAAAATATCTTCAAAAATTTTTCATATTTAATCATGAAGGACCACCAAACTAAAAGACCACCTGGTAATGGAAGCCAGAATAATAAAGTGCAGTAGGTGTAGGCAACATTCATGGTTACCTGCAACTGCCAAAATACAGCACTGCATATCTTGCAAACAAGAGCTACTTGTGAATGAAGGACAACCCAATGACCTAGTATGTTTGGTCAGAAATGGTAACGTGAAGAACACCAAAACTTATAACCATGCCGGAAGTAATACTATTGCTGCTTGGGACCAATTTCTTCACATGAGCATAAAGTCAGCATCGTTTGAACGAAAACCAAGAAAGCGCGCTCTTGTTTGTGGAGTGAGTTACAAGAAGAGTCGTTGCAGGTATAGGCTTAAGGGAGCTATAATCGATGCCAAGAACATCAAAGATTTGCTTATCAGTCACCTTAAGTTTCCAGATGATTGTATTCGCCTACTTACTGGTAACTTATGAAGTTTTTTAGTTCATGAAACAAGATCTAGTTTAAAGAGTTTCGTCAGTGAGTAGGAATATTTGATATGCTTTCTACATCCCTTATATGAGAATAGTCTGAAAGATGGCAAGGATATTTGCTAAGTTGAGATATCAGCTTAATTAGTGTTAAATAACTAGTAACTTAATTTTAACTTTCGATGACTAATATTATTTAAGAGTTTTTAGGTGATTATGGTTAACAAGTTGAAGTTGCAGACGAAGAAAAAGACCCAACACTGTGTCCGACAAGGGAGAACATTGAGAAGGGGCTACGATGGCTGGTGGAGGGCAGTCGTTCTCGCGACTCATTGGTGTTTTACTTTGCAGGGCACGGTCTACAAGAGTCGGAGAGTGAGGGGGATGAGCTTGATGGACGTAATGAAGCAATTTGTCCGGTTGATTTTGAAGCAAAGGGAAAGATAGTTGATAATGACATCAATTCTACCATAGTCAGGCCATTGGCAACTGGGGTCATACTTCACGCCGTCATTGACACATGTCACAGTGCAACGATGCTTGATCTTCCCTACATTTTTGATACAAAAGAGTAACTCTACTTTTTACTCATTTTTTAGCCTAATTTGATAGTCTGTGGCTATCCACTAATTTGGAAGAACAAATTATGTAACACCAATTGAACCCTTTTCCTTTCTTACATTGAAAAGCCATAACATTGATTTATTTAATACCAAAAAAGATAACAAAGTATTACCATTGAATATTATAGAATATAAATTCAATGTGGTGCCCAAGATTTAGAATTTTTAATTTTTTTTAGTTTTTATGTAGCAAGTACATGTTAAATTTTAATAAGCTTATATATTTTGTGTTTAAATACTAACAACTTATTTCAGTTTTGTCAGTTAAATGTCACGAACCAAAATTTTAAAAATAAATTGTAATTAAATGTAAATAATAGATTCATTTAAAAATTGGTCTATCTTTTATATGTAATACAATAAGGCAGACATATTTGTAATAAAATTTCAAAGAATATTGCAATTTCATATTTATAAATGTGTTAACATTTTGTGTCTTAAGGAATATTTTGACACCATGTTTTTATCATTTTTATAAATTTTTATCAACATATCAATTTTTTTACCTTATGCCATTTGGATTATTAATTTATAATTTTAATCAATATGATTTTTTAATAACATGGGAAAAATATTTTCCTACAACTGAAATATGTCTTTTAATGTCATATATTTTATGAGCATATAATTAACTTCTCTGTTCAACAAACATTTTTTGATTAATTATGTAGCAAAATCTGGATAAACAACCAACCTCCATCGGGTGCTTATAAAGGCACAAGCGGCGGCCTTGCCATATGCATCGGTGCTTGCAGAGATGACCAAGAAACCGTTGATTCTTCGGTAAGTGCTTGTGTAAAAGTGTGGCAAGTTATTGCTAATTTTGTTATCATACGACTAGTCAGTTTTTGGCTACCAAATAAAAATAACATTATAAAATGTAAGAACGAATATCATCACCGCACTATCCATCCATACACCTGTATATAGTCTATAGGCACCCATGCAATATATATTTACAGTACGTTTAGTTCCTGATTTTGCGGCTGGTGACAATCAATGTCTAGTTAATAGGAACTAATGCTTATGCATTGCTTGTCTACGTGGCAGACTTTGTCCGGGAAAACCTCTCTGACGCGTAACTTCATCCAACAGATGAAGAACAATCCTACACTGACCTATGGCGACCTTATAACCTCTGTTCAGCAAAACATTGACGAAGGTATTAATGAACCGACAGGGCTTATAGCTTGCATCCTGAGGACATTTTATAGGTCCAAGTTACTGCAGGTAAGCTTCATGCTTATTCACCCCGCAATTAATTTTGGTATGACAAGGAATTGTTTAAAGAAGAATAATAGGTTACAATTAGTTACTGATTAATGTTGTAACACTAAATTTACAAAAGAAAATTAATGTGTAGCTAATTTAATGTTGCAGGATATTCAGCTATCATCTTCAGAGAAATTTGACGTATACAACAAAGAATTCAAGTTGTAATATACATGTATATAAGGCCACTATTGTCTTCATTCTCAAATCTTTCGTGAATTGTATATTGTTCAATGTTACAAGAGTCGGTGTAAGAACTATTATTGAACATATAGATAAACACAAAATCTTTCAAACATATGCATTATTAATTAACCAAATTACTTATTTGGATTTAATTGTAATCCTCTACTTAAAGAACTCTTGACATTTGCAAAAATTCCATTTACTGTTTTTCTTAAGACTATCATCATATCATTCAAATAAATATTATCTCATATTTGTAGATAATGTCAATTTGTTAATTGAGCATTGATAGTTAACAAACGAAAGATCACAACCCAAACTCATCAAGTATGTCAATTCGTTATCATCTCGCAATCACACATGATGAGTTTAAATAATATGGTTTTGGCATGTTTTCGTACTTGTTCAATAACTTATGCAACCAACATACAACGAGAGCATATAGTTATAAATTTGTTAGGAATATATGGCGTCTCAGTTAATGAATCAATTCTTTAGTAAAATTTATATGCTATAACTTAAGTCATATCTCGCATTTCAATATCCTTTTTTTTTATATACAATAGGTATCTCAGCTTTTGCTGGACTAATCCTAAATTCCTAAGACCCCAACCCAAGAGTCCTAAAGGAGGTGAATCTGGAACACCAAGATCCCTCACGTTTCTAAGTAGCCTGACATTTCTGTCACATACTGATTGGTCAGCTATTGATTGATAACTGACTCTGCTCAGTATCAGATTCCCATCAGCCTCAGGTTCCCTAATATCTCCAACTCTCACTTTGCCGCTGGAAGCGAGACGACCGTAATTAATCTGACCAAGGAGCATACCCAAGGGCTAGAGTATCATTAATAGGGAAAATTCCCCTCTCCTCTCCTTTTTTGGTGACTCAAACTTAAGACCTCCTACAAAGGAGAACCTTAAGTGAGGATTTGAAACCAATTAGGCCACCTTTGATCTTATTTATTGTATAGTGTCCTAAATGTATTTAATTCTCTTACTCAGAGTAGGTGGCCACTTTTGAATGCCAAATTTTCTTATTCGAATTAACAAAATAATGACCTTCCTTTGTTCTCAATTCCCTTGAATTGAATTTAATTTGTTTTCTTAGAATTGTCCCATAAGATCATGTATCTTTAGGTAATATTCTAATGTAGCAAACCTTAAATTTAATTCTTAAGAATTAGACAAGAGTTCTAAGGGTATATTAAGAGATTTACTTAACTTTTAGGATCTCACACAATATAAGTTGAGATCTTTAGACTTACATTTATCCCTTTTATGGTCTATTCTACACATATGATAAAAGTCATGTGTTATGATATCATCTCCTATTAATTATGAGCATATGCCTTTTTACAAATGCAATATTGTACAAATGGTAGCTTAAACATACTTAGAGTTTAACCTAAATTCACTTATTTGTTCATTACTTTGCCTTTCAGAACTCTCATCTGGCAACTTAAGATATATGTGATAACCATATGATCACCCCAAACAAATTTCCTTTTGAACTATCATCTAAGTTGACTTTTACAGTTTAAGTTTCTTACTTTAGCTCTCTATTATCACTTTGATAATAAACTTAAAATATGTCTCATTTTGCCTATGTATGAAGGTCAATATTTTATCTACTTGACATACTTTTTATTACATAAAAAAAATATGTTATACTAAGTAAATATATTTTATAATCAAGTATTACACAATGTTTATTACTTAACAAACAATCTTAACTCATATTTTTATTTAAAATATGACAATAAGTTGAATGAACATACATGTAGAAATGTTAATGGATTATATTTTAATATCTATATAGTCCTAATGACTTCATTTGGCCAATGTATATATCTCGAGAAACTAGTTTTGTTATTGGTTCTACCACCATATCTTATGTAGACATATGCTTTATATTCACTTCTCCTTGTACAACTATATCTTTCACATAATTTTATTTAGTATCTATATGCTTAGTTCTACAATGAAATTTAGGGTCCTTTATATAAGTGACTATTGCTTGACTATTATAGTTTATTGTTACTAGATCATTCTCACTTTAAGTGGCCCCTAAACTAATCAAATATTGTCTAAGCCACACAACTTCTTATACTTCTATTGAAAATGCCATAACTTTAACTCTCATTGTGGATAATGCAACACATTTTTCTTTCATACTTTTACATAATATAGCACCATTGTTGAGTAAGGTAGATTTTCTTTCATCTAAATCTTCTTTATATTATGCACTGTATAACTTTGTATACATAGATCACTACCTCGATAACACAATACATAATCAATAGTATCCTTTAGATACCTTAATATTCTATTTACTGCTTTCCAAAGAGTTCAACCTAGATTTGGTTAATATTTGTTTACCATCCTAACAACGTAACAAATATCTGGTCTTATACATATCCTGACATACATAAGACTTCCAACTACACTAAAATAGGGAATTTTCTACAGTTGATGACTTTTTTGTAACATACACGGGAAAAAATTTAAGTTGTGATCTTCATCTTTAGCAATAGGATTATCTGTTAGTTTGCAATCTTGCATATGGAATTGTTCTAAAAGATTGTAGGTCACTTGAGAAAGTTACAATAACCTTAACTCTAAGAATGTGTGTAGCTTTGCTCATGACTTTCATCTTCACTTCAGATGACAACTAATCTTTGATTTGCTTGACAAACTCATAATCATTACAAGGGATTAAAATGTCATCTGTGTAGCACCCCATTCTCGCGCGACCCTAACCCGACATCGATGGGGATATCTGAGTCCGTGCCCCTCGAGGGTGGCATACTAAAACACTCATTCAATAATCGGTACTTTTTTTTAACATAACAAAATATATACGGAAATCAATGCCCAAGATGGGTCCTCTTTCAATCATATACAAATTCATTATACACAATTTCCAATAGCCACTCGGGCCCATTTCCTAAATACAAATACACACTTCAATACATAAATAAAGGCATGCAATGCAGACAGGAACTGATCCCGGCTCTTATCCTTCATTTGTATCCTGCAAATATACTCCCGTTGGCTTAACGGGGTATTCTTCTGATCCTGAAAAATAATTGCAAATTTTGGGTGAGT
>JANTPM010000002.1:34143639-34153653 GCA_025434745.1 Erythroxylum divaricatum | reverse complement strand
CAATTTTGTCCATGTCTCATAAAGTTGGACAACATTAATTGCAATTTTGGTTTTTAAATAAATTATCGGTTAAGTTGTGCTATTTGATGCAGATAAAGATAACAAGGTAACCCAATGAATGATCTAGATTAATGGGTCAAAGTCTGGGTGAAAAATAAGTCCCAATTAGTATGGACTAGATTCATATCAGTCTTGTGATGAGGAAGTCCGATATGGAAGCTATATAAAGATTAAGATTTCTTACAGTTACTCATATATCATTCACGAGCATAAAGATTCTCTGATCCGTTAAAAAAGCTCGTGTTTTGAGGAAACTGTAGAAAGCCCTAGCCCGTGAGTCGATGATGAGCACTTTCCACTAAAGATCCCGGGAGATTCAGAGATGTTTGGAGCTCAAAATTGGTATCAGAATCAGAGATGAAACCGAAGTTAGGTAATCCTCATTATCTTTATTTTTGATCCTTTCGTATAGATCCGATATATATAATAAGGCTCACCCTACTCATTATACTATTTGTGTTCCTTTCGGATAAGATAGAGTTGAAGAAAACTTTTCACCATCTTTTAGCCAATTTACCTTCGCCCAGTGTTTCAATAAACTGTCATGATCTCTGACTTTAGCTAAGTAAGACATAAGACGAGCATAACAAAGAAGAGCATAACAAGGTAGAGCTTGCCATGTCTAACTCTAACTCCTGCGGTATCTTCTGTTGATCATCCTTGGCTTTTGAAACAGCTTGCTGTATGGAGGAGGATCTTCGTCTCCTCATTAGAGATTTAAATTTCATCTCCATTTTGATAGCCTTTAGCTTCTGATTGCTGTTTTGTTCTCTTCTGTTGCATTGTAAACAGACATTGATTTCAAGTGCCCAGGGAAACCATGTACAACAAGAAAGAAACAAAGTGATCGTCATGGCCGAAAGGCAGTCCTAGAAATTATCGTCCAATTTTCCCATCAGAAACGTCTCTTACCCTTTGGTTACAATTTTATATTTCCCGTCTTCCTCTCTTGTCTTCTCCCCAATTTGACTCGATCGGTAATCCAAACTCATGCTTGATTCTGACAAGTGAATTTCATTAACAAGTTTATCGAAATTTTCTTATCTGTTCTTCTGTTCCCTTCTCCTTTCGTGGTCTGCTTTGCTTGTGTACGTCTGAGTGTCTAGCGATCGAGGCTTTACTCGTTTCGATACTATTACACCGATTGTAAGGTTCCATGTTCCTCTGAGTAACGTCTAGCAATTGTAGGCAATGATTAGCTTATCTGATTTGCTTCGTTTTGTTTTACGTACAAGGGATTAATGGACCAGAAACATGTTGATGACCCCTCAGATGGTTATGACATGCAGCTGATTGGCAACTTCCTGAGCTTCGCATCAAGAGGTGATAGAGTTGGGCTGAACCAGATGTTAAGAAAGGGTGTTTCTCCTGACGTACAAGATTATGACAAGAGAACTGCATTGCACCTCGCAGCGAGTGAAGGGCATGCTCCTATTGTTGAGCTTCTTCTCTACTACAACGCTAATGTTAATCTCCAAGACAGGTGGCAACGAACTGTAAGCAATTATTGAATCCTTATGAGGTCGGTTCTCTCCAGAGGTTAATTGAAATAGGATCACCAATGATTCCATCTCTTAATTTGTTATATCAAGCCATTGACAGATGCAAGACTCTATGGGCATCGTGATATATGTAGGATTCTTGAAGTAAATGGTGGCAAGGATTTAATCAGCGATGAGCCAATGGTAATGGGATTATCTTATTTTTCTTATTCGATTAGACTCCTTAGCGATTATTGTTCACTGCACTTGTAAGTCCTCTTGTTGCCACAGCCATGGGAGCAAATTTGATTTTTCATTGCTCATCTAATCCAAATCCCATGTACTACACGAAGTTTCTAAACCTATGTTTCTTCTCATTCTTTAATCTACCAAAGCTTTGATAAACTATGTTAGAGCACTTTTTTTTCCTGTTCTAGTTACCTTCATCCTGCCAAAAAATTCAAATAACCTCTCTCGAACCTTTTCTTCCTCGCTCATTAACAAAGAAGAATTGAATCACTGTTTGTTAAATTAAAAAAAGATAAAGGAATTGAAAGCATTTGAACAAATGTCTTGCTTTGTTGATTCGATGTTCATTTTCCAGACAGTTCGACACGAGCAAGATTCAAATGAAGTGAATTTTGATATATCAGAATTGAGCACTGAGCAGTCATCAACAGTTGAACAGGTATATGACGTTAATTATCAGAATTTACATGAAATCTACAAAACAAGAAACGCCCTAGCTAGTCTTTATTTTATTCTCAAATGAGAAATATTTATTATCGTCTTCTTTCCAAGTTAAATAGCTATGAACATTGTGCTTCTGACAACATCAGGGTGTTTTTGGCGAAGCCATCAAGGTCAAGTGGAGAGGAACTTGGGTTGTTAAAACTGTAATTAAGAGTGAGATTTATCATCCTGTGAAGATGTATGCTCAATCACATTTCTGATCAACATTTTATCAAATCTTACTCGAATAGAAATTCAACTATGATTCAATGCAGGGTATTGTCAGCTAAGGATAACACTCTCTTACGTGAACTTCGACATCCCAACATTTTGCAGTTTCTTGGTTCCATTGTACACAGGGATGAGATGGTTCTAATTACCGAACATCTTCCAGGAGTATTTTCTCAGTGACCAAATACCTTTTTTGCTGTTTTCTGACAATATCAGAAGATCATTCCGTATTACAAGTCCCTCTCGTTAAAACAGTTTTTCTTGTCATATCTTGACGTAGGGAAACTTGGGTGATATCTTGTCCAGAAGAATTGTACTTGACCTGAGTACTGCTCTGCGTTATGCCCTTGACATTTCTAGGTGATGTGATTTTGCGGCTCTTGGTTGGTCTCATAGTCCATGAATTTGTTTACTCGTAACAGAATCCATCTTCACTTGTACAATGATTCGCAGGGGAATGAATTATCTCCATAAACACAAGCCTATGCCTATAGTTCACAATCATTTGGATTTTAGGTAACTTCTGTTAAAAGTTTATTTCAGAAATACTTTTGTTAAAAACTCGGGAGAGGTAATTAACCAACCCAAACTTTGCTTTTAGCTAGCTCTTCCTTGACATGTGTTTGAGAATGCAGCTTCGTTCTTGTTCCTTAGGTCCATCGGACATTATAGTTTGATTTTATTTCTCATCCTGCAGTAGTACTCTTCTCTCTTTAGGTGCTTTCTCCCAGGTCTACAATTCATCATGAAGAAAAGGACTCTATGATACAAGATCTTTAACTGATATAGAAACTTACAGAATAGGGAAATACAAAAGACCACAAAAATGGTTAACTGAGTGATGATTTTTGTTTACTATTGAATGTAGAAACTTGCTACAGGATGAAGGTGGCCATCTGAAGATTGGCGACTACTGGGTTCAAATGTTCTATGAACAAATCCATCCAAACCGAGACTGTAAAGACTTTATGTTTGCTCACATTGAATCATATTCCCAAGGGGATTTTTACCATTTCCACTGCGTCTTAACATTTTCTTCTGCTTCAAAGGCCTGAGAGTTGATCATTCAAGCAACAATGTCAGGTGGTTAAATGATACCAAGAAAGATGTCTACTCTTTTGGAATGATTTTTTATCAGGTAATATAGCATAGATTGACGTTAATGGATGTTTTGGCAAAACTTTTAATCTCACAGAGGCAGCCGTCGTCTATAACAGTACAAGATTGCATGCGCGATATTATTTTGACAAAAGACAAAAAACTTGTCGTAGTAAGAAAATATTGATCTGGATGCATTACTTTTGAACCAAAACACTCCTTGGTTATGGTGTATATAGCCTACAAATGCATGGTTAGTTGGCAGGGTCATCATTTCCATATGTCATTGATCGATTGAAAAATGAAAATATGGTCTACTAAGTAATCTCTTGTACAAATGCACACCAAAATGTAAGATGGCCATCATTTTTCTGGACGATAGTTCAGTTGCAATTTATTGTAACTTCTAGAAGCATGAATACATGGCTCCATTAAAGGGTTTCTTTTCTACCGTGTTTCACATACACAAGAACAGATTGCAACTTACAGTCAAGCACGTAAGACCCTCTGGAACATGATCATTGTAAGTTCATTTCTCAGATGTTGGAAGGAAGGCAACTGGTGAATAGCAGGAACTTTGGCTTCGTACCATTCAATTCTGCTGATTTCAATCCCAAGTTTCAGATAAGCCGCTGTCCACAAAGAATTCAGCAGTAAGTTCCACTAATGTGTTCTCGTTTTTGTTTGAACGATATAGAATTTTTTATTATATAAATCTCTTTTCACACATGCACTTTTGTAATGAGAAGCAGGTGAGGTGTGTGAGAATAAATTATACAAATGTTCTTATCTTGTTTTCTTGAACCTTACTAGTATTAACATGGATATAACATCTATGAAGATCTGTATCATCAAAACAATTAGATTGAACTCAAAGTTCATAAACTTCAAACTTAAAGAGTTTGTAGAGCTTTAAAGAATCGTCAAAAATATCCAGTACTCAGTAGGAGTGAACAACAATAGTAACTGACACGAGTGTCCTCCACGGTCTATTCATATTTTGCTGTTTGTTCATATATCTTTCAGGTTAATAGAGCAGTGCACAAGCAAAAATTCAAAGGAAAGACCATCATTTTCTTCTGTAATAGAGATCCTAGAGGAAGTTTCCTCAACTCTCGGAAAAGCTGCATGCCCTGTCTGTTGAAGGCTTGTTTAAAAAGAGGCAAGTGGACAACTGCAGTTAGCTACATGTCTCTTCACTTAAAAAGAGTTCTGGATATATATGATGATGAACACTTGCATATTGATAAACGATTGGCTGTATGTTGTTGTTTTGCATCCGAAAACTCATAAACTTCAATAAGACATTTGCCTACAACATTTTGCTTGACGTGCTTTCGTCTGTAATAATGGTATCTGTTATTAAACAATCATGTCCGTCTAGCCGATATCCCCGGTACGTTGTCATGGTTAAAGATTACATCAAACATAGATATAACAAAGAGGCAGAGGAAAGACAATGCATACACAAACTTATAGCCGTTCAGTCAAACTATTTTTTGCTTAGGTCCACTTTTCGAGTTTCATTTGATAATTCAATTATCTCTTTTCCATCCATACGTGAAGACAAAGTCGTAATACATATATCTTCTTTCTAGTGAAGATAAACCTTCACATGTCTTTCTTTATAAAAGTGAAGAAGAATTCTTTGAACATCTTCTTTTATATGGGTAAAGAGGAATCTTATGTAACGTAATTGCTATCTAACTAATCACATTGGTTCAATTATAATTTAAGAACTCATTTATTGATCATACAATTTGTTAAAGGATCTATTGAGTAAGTTTTAATCTTATCAAATCCTCAATATTTTATAAGCGCATAGATTGTAAGCGTAGTATATGAGGTGTCGATCCCACAAGGAACTAGTGAACTAATCAAATTCTAACTTGTCTAAGGCCTAAAAGTGTAACTAAAATGAAAAAAAAATGAGCAAAAAATTAAGCAACTGAATATATATAGATTGAAAATTGAAATTTTAAATTAATAAAAAGAAATTAAAATTGAGTACAACCAATTGGCAACTCAAAAATCACACAAGAAAATTTGACCAATAATGAGAAAGGGGGATCTATCCTATCATCTAATGCCAACTTAATTATGTTTTAGT
Source organism: Erythroxylum divaricatum (assembly GCA_025434745.1). Taxonomy (NCBI): domain Eukaryota; kingdom Viridiplantae; phylum Streptophyta; class Magnoliopsida; order Malpighiales; family Erythroxylaceae; genus Erythroxylum; species Erythroxylum divaricatum. The sequence continues at coordinate 34,147,941 of JANTPM010000002.1, read as the reverse complement.
TAATTCGGTATCGATCCTAAAATTTCGAATGGTGAATTACTCTCTCTCGTGTTCTAATATTTAAACCCTAATTGAATTGAATTAAAAAAATTTGCAATCTTTCAATTACCAAACAACCCACATATCTAATTAGATCTTAAGTACTCTAATACACAATCTGTCCTCAAACGAGATCTTTCTTCATAAAAACTATTGATTTAATTGTTTGTGCAATCTATATATTTTATTTAAATCTCATTAGTCAATCTAATCATTTTGCTATCAGTTCACTTTCTCGATTTATTACCAAAGCATGCAAATATGACAAACAATCACAATACGAACACATTAACACCAAAAGCAATCAAATTAACATTGATTCAAAAATTAATCCCTAAAAGAGTTTAGAACAGCCTTAAACCAAAATTGATCATCATCATATCCATCTTATACATCAAATAAAAGAAATAATAAAATGAAATGAAGAAGTTCACGTGGAAGGACTGGGAGTGGCAGCAACTCCTTCTTCTTCTCTCCTCTTCCTTGGTTCTTTCCTCAAATGGCAAATGAATGTTGTTTTATATTAGTCCTTTTTTGTCTTTTATAGTCCTAGGGCTTTTTAGGGTTAACACTAGGTTTTACTGGGACTCAAGGAAGCAATCCTTGCACCTGTTATCACACCTACGTTGCTTCTATCATGTAGTCCCGACCATGGCCTTGACTCCTCCGAGCTTTATCCAAATCTTCTTTGATCTTCTTTACCTGATTTCAAACACTAATTAATTAACTCATCAAAACATCTGAACATACAAAATTAAGGCCCGATAACATGCTCTAAACTATATAACATTCAAAAACATAAACACATAGTCAAAATGAAACAATTATAAACCTAAACATGCACAATTCATCTAATTAACAATTAAAAACATAATAAATTATCCACTAAAACATAATGCAACCTATAACTATCAACATCCCCACACTTGAATTTTTGTTTGTTCTCAAGAAAAAAAAAATACAAACACAAAAGCACCAAACAATAACACATATAAGCACACATATGCAATAAAGTTACAATGGCATTGGACTTCACGAAACTAATTTAAATCCAAACAATTCCTTCAAGTTGCTCTAAGTTATTAACTTATGAAATCTATGGCAAAACACTTTGGACTAAATATACATACTAATCAAGACCTTTAATGTCAAATTCATTCATACTGAACTTGTACACACACATTGATAATTATTTAGTTAATCAAAATTGTAACTATTCTTATGTAGCTTTTCGTAAAAATTCAAGCTTAATAGGTTTTATTTATCAAAACACTCTTTTGGTTAATTTTCATTAACATTGACCTAGTATTTTGACGTGAAAGTAAACATTTGTGATAAATGTCTCCCAGTTACTCAACTAGGTTATGTTTTATTAATTTGCTTGGTTAGAATGTCATTCTAGCCTTTTGATGCAAAAGCAAATATTTGTGATGAATGTCCCCCAATTACCCAACTAGATCACATTCTCAACTGGCTACTAGCTTTATTCATAACTTGAAGGCCAGCAAAATAGATATTTATTTAAGATATACACATAATTTTTTCATTTTTTTGCCTACCTCATTTCTTTAGCTAATCATTCTCATGAAAGGATATTAACGGTACAACTTATTCAATTGACCTAAAATTATAAATATGTGGCAAATTCCTAGGGTGAACGATCTATTATCATATCTTAATTAACATGTATATTTAACCAAAGTGACTTAGGACACTAATTTCACAAGTTAATAAATTTTTACAACCTAAAACACTATGTTCAAAGCTAAACCAATTCCATTAAGTCCTAACCATTGACACATTCACACGAGCTACATCATGAAACCCTTAACAAGACCAACATACAATATGCAAAATTCACACTCAAAATAAAAACATACAATACACACAATCCTCCCTACATTTAGACATCACATTGACCTTAATATGAGAAGAACGATTAACACATAAGGTGGGAATAAAAACATATAGCAAGAAAAACACAAGAAAAAAATAAAAATAAAATAAAAAGACAAGGGTTAAGGCATAAACCCGTTATGATGTGTTGGACCTCGTACTTTTCTTGAAAGTTAGAACTATTAAATAAAAAATTGTTAGTGATTAGTTATGAGTGAAGAAAATGAAAATTCTTGAATTTGAAATGATATACAAGATTAAGATAGTGAATGTAGTAAGTTGATGATGAGTGTACTTGAATATGTGAGTGTTATAGATAACCAATAGAATGGTTTTTGAGTTGAAAAACAATTGTAAGATGATGGTCTAGAGTGAGAAAGATTGCGTAAATGGAAGTTGAGAGGAACAATAGTGTTTGACTATGAAAGTTGAAAATGCAGAAAAGTGATAAAGCATGAATAAGTTGATTATGAATTTTAGGTTTTGATGATTTTTTCGACTAAACTTGTATATTTTGGGAGTAGTACGAATTTATGATAAATGAGTTGATTGAAATGAAGTAGAAAAATTAGAAATTAAAGTATGAAATGTTAGTTTTTGAAAATTTGAAGTCTGAAAATTTTGGGAATGAATAGTAGTGGAAAGTTGGATTTTTGATCTGAAAGTTCTATGATTTTTCTGGGTTGATCTAGAGATATTTTGATAAAATTGTCTTCATGAAAGTTGTAACTTATCTTTTTAACTTTCCATTGATATAAAGTATAAAATTTTTGGATATCAGAGTTGAGAGATATGACCTTTACAAGTTGTAATGTTGCATTGTCCTATTTAGGATGGAACTTTCGGGATAGCCACATCGATTTTGAATTTTGACCCTTATAGAGGCATAAATTGTTTTTAAGTTCTTCATAAAAGTTGTAGATGATCTTTCCAAATTTCCAACGATATGAAGTTTGTAAGTTTTGGATGTCGTAGGGGGAAGTTATGACCTTTACAAGTTTTGATGTTGCATAGGATATGTGAATGTGCCAGCTATGGAAATTCGTGTACTAAATTCAAGGATATTTTCTGGGTTGTTGTGAGCTGATTTAGGTGAAATTTTCTTCTTGGAAGTCATATATGATCTTTCTAGCTTTCCAACAGTATAAAGTTTGTAAATTTTGGATATCAAAGTTGAGAGATACGAGCATTACAAGTTGTAATGTTGTATCATCTTAGTTACTGTTCATCATCTTAATTACTATACATTCTAAAACGAAGTATTGTACATTCTAAGATGAGATACTGTACATTCTAAGACGAAGTATTGTACATTCTAAGATGAAGTTACTGTACATTCTAAGATGAAGTTACGGTACATTCTAAGACAAAGTTACTGTTTATCATCTTAGTTTGTATCATCATCTTTTGTCCTATTTTTGGTCCTTTTAGAGGCATAATTTCATTTTGTAGCCTTCATGAAAGTTGTAGATATAGAAGTTTTATTTCAAATGGTCTAAGAACGAACTCAATCCTACATCCATAGAAAACGTTATGGCAATTGTACCATGAGAGGTACAAATTGATTAAGGACATTAACATGTTGGATTCTTTTGACCATAACTTCGTCATCCGACCTCCGAATGAGGTGATTCTTGAACCAATAGACTCCTATTGAATTTTTATACCTCTACACGAAAATTGGTTGCTTTTGGTGTTTAATTGAAAAATATTGATTGAACAAAAATGAGGGGCTCGGTTGGAAGAATATGAGTTGGATGTTTTACTGAACATACTTTAGCATTTTGATGATATCTTAATATGTAGAGTTCCAAATGCGATGATTTTTGATTTGGAATAAACTAGAAACATAGGAATACAAATTATATGAATAAATAAAATTCTGAATCGGACTCTAAGAGTTTCAATTTTTGGATGGAAGTTGAGTATAGGGTATTGTCTCGGAATAAAAGCAGTCTGGAGATATTGGAGTATAACTTTCACACTACTGAATCAAATTGAATGCTTTTGGTGTCACTAGAAATGTAAGACAATAAAGAAGCTTTTTCTAGAAGAAAATGTTATGTTAGAATGTTCAAGGGTATTTTTGGTGAGACACTTAAGTATAAAAGACATAAGGCATAAATGGAAGGCAAATAGGACATTTCTCAATCATTAAGGGCATAATCAAAAAAAGAAGTGTTGTCTTGCCTATAAATGAAGAAGAAAAATATGAATGGAAGGATAAGTAGAGAAGAACGAAAATTCTAGAGAAAAGAGAGAGAATGTCATGAAAAAGAGAGAGAAGTATAAAGAGAAGAAGGAAGATCGTAGGAAACTTGGAAGGAAGAAGAAGAAGAAGAAAAAGAAGAGGAAATCAACTTGTTG
>JANTPM010000002.1:34113742-34128810 GCA_025434745.1 Erythroxylum divaricatum | reverse complement strand
TATGTTCAATAAAATATTTTATTTTTATTTATTTTTATAAAATTTTTATCTTATTTATTATATTCCGGTTTAATAGCAGTTCATTATCGATTGAACCTCTAAACCTTAAACCTTTCCTTCGACCGGTTCAATGTCCGGTCCAATTTTTAAAACATTAATACTAACGCATGTGGATAAAAACCGCTGTATACATGCACTCTAACCTATTTTTTATATCCCCTTTCGTCGTTGTCACCAAAACGTACGGTCTTTTCGATCTCTTTTCTATAAAAAATAGTAGGAGCCGTATACTCGAGTCTGTGCATAATTTTACAAGGCACGCAGCTGTAGAATGTGGTGTAATGTTTGATATAATCAACGTAGCATTCCTTTTATCTATTATTTGTTTGGATTTAGGTAAATTGTAAATGTACACTTTCAACCAATTCATTCTTTATAGTAATACAATTTCCATAGTCCATCACTTAGATGATATATTTGACATACAATAGCAACACTTTGAGATTTAGGCAAAAGCAGCAACAAGATAGTTTCTGGTTTTACTGACTGATCATAGTGATGGGAAACCAAATAACTTGTTGCAGTTTATCAAATCCATGTGTTCTGCCCATAAGCATATCAAAGTCGACCACAGTCATCTTCCCAACTGGAGAAGTCAGACTATTACACAAACCCACCAAAGCTGCCGAACTCATGATGGAGGCTCCAAATTTCTTCATCATCAATGCCAAGTCCCTAAAAGTCGGAGCCAGATTCTGTTGTCTGAATGCGGAGGATGATCTCCAAAGGGCTAGTGTTTACGTCATGTTTCCTATGCAAAGAAAGAATTCTCTGGTCACTGCTGATGATTTGGGAGCTCATTTCCTCTCTTCCAACTCCATTGCCAAAAGGGTTTTGTGCACTGGAAATATTAAGGTTCAGCCAGAGTCTACTAGTGGTAACGCCTCTCAGGAAGCTACCGCGCGGGTATCCGCGTCGGTGCCAAGGCTGAGTTTGGATGGTGTCGAAGAGCTCGCAACTCCTGAGTTTCTGTTGAGGAGGTCCATGACAAGGTCCAAGAAGCCATTGCTGGAAACCATAGTTGAAGAACCAAGCCATTCAAAGTCTCACAAAAGCGTCAGCTCTCAACGTGAGGAAGTGGATCTACTGATTACTGAATGTTTCAATATAACAATCTTTGGAAGAGGGTGAACATAATTTCTTTTTACCTTACTTGCTAAAAAGAGACCAGGAATTACGGTCATGAATATTGAAGTTAGTATCTTACATACGTGGGGAACTAAATGAAATAAATGCTTCCCTTGGCCATATGTAATTGCATCGTTAATCACTATTTTATATAATTATTTTAGGATAAATTATTTAAAAAGTCACAAACTTTTCTTAATTTAGCAATACTAGAAATATTTGAATTGTTAATTTATTGTAAAAATAGTTCAATGTTAAGTTTCTCTTTAATGTTACTGACTTAGCTATATGCTTCTATCCTGATATGTTTTTGGCTTCCAATATTTCCTGTCAATAATAAAGCTACTCCTATAAGCTCTGTAGTTACAACTTTATCAAATCTCTAAACTTCAAATCACTTGTTCCTTTATTGTCATAAGAGTTCTTAGTCTCTACCTGACCTACTTCTCTCCACATGCAAGTCTTAGAAATTTCAACGTTATTATTTTTTTTTTTTGCTCTTATGGGGTTTTAGGGTCATATCTATCTGCAATAAGCATGTAGCCTTAACTTTTAAAAGCTAAATTGGCCCCTGGGATATGCCCATAAAGGCAGTGAGAAGTTGTTTGAGGAGTTGGCTGAGTCGAGGGATATAGATATGTAATAATCTAATAAAATATCAAGTCTGTAAGAACATCTTGACTATCTCAATGCTGAGGTTAATAGATTAGAAGAAGAAAATGATTGATTGGATAAATTCACTTGGGAAAATGGAGTTAATTACACTGGAAAAGAAATCTAGTTTGATGTCTATCGTGCATTTCTTAAAAGCAAAAACATCAGCGGGTTTTAGACTTGTTAGGTTTATACAAGAGTACATATAAGAGATGACCATTCAAGTCTTTGTCTGTTGAAGAAATCCCTAGAAGACCATCCTACGTTGAGCTTGAAACCACTCTTGAGAAGGATGATTTTGTAGGGCTTGATGGAAAGTGAGTACATACTATGCTACTCATGGAAGACAATAAAAGTGTTTCCTAAAGAAACATACGAAACAACAAATTATAGTGGGCAGGGCATTCCTGGCCTCTTTTCTCTTCAACTTTGCTATTGACTTGTGATTGTATTCTAGAAATTAAGGGAATAATTATGACGTCTTACATTTTTTCCCTTCCATGACGACACATTTTCAAGTAGATTATTTTAGGGTATATGCTCAAAATTTAGATTACTTCAATTTATCTACACTCTACAATCTTCTCTCGATTTGCTCTTAGTGATGAATTGGCTATTGCTATCTACATGATTCACCCATGTTGGGATACGACTAAAGGACCCATATTTTCCTCTTTGTTATATAAGCATAGATCAAATCCTCTTACTTTTGAGCTTACAGTAACTAATTATTGTGCTTCAACAAAACTTCAATGCAACATCTATCATAGCTTGATGATTACTCTTAATAAGAAATATAGTCTTTATTTATGCTTTTGATTGATATTTTATGTATATATCAATATTGAATTAACTACAAGTGCATAATGTAGATGTACTAAGCACAGATAAGTACGGGTCGATCCTACAAAGATAATAAGTACTAGCAATTACCCTTCTCCTATTATCTAGCCTATGAAATTTGATATTTGGCTTTTTAAATAAAAATAAAAACTTAAACTAATGAACTAAAATTGTGAATAATAATGAACGCAAAAGACAAAGGAAATTACTTAGTGATGAATCTCCCTAAGAATTATTAATTAATTAATCTTTTATTATGCAATTATTTTGTTGATTATTAGACTGTAAAAATTCTTAAGTTAATAACCCTCTCGAGGCTAATGACAACTAATCTACAGGTTGATTAATAGAAATCTTTCTAGCTAAACTTTATAGGATTGCTTTATCAAGTTGTGAATTCCACTATTAGGTTTAATCTTGATGTAGAGGATTTATATTGACCTATCTTTAGGTTTGCAATCAACTCTTTTCAATTATGGTAGATCTATTCATAAAAAGGACTTCTCAATCTTAATTACATGAAATCAAATCATGAACTAATATTCCAGATATATTAGAACAAACATCAAACATATAATTGAGTCACAACAATCACAATAATTGCATTGAATAAAATATTAAGGCATATTGTATCACAAACTAGGGTCAACACACCTAAATACTAAAAAGATTTAGTTATTCATAATAGAAAACGAACTCAAACATAAGCATACAGAAAAACTAATAGAAAACAAAGAGTTCACTAACTCTAAATCTCCCTTTCTATTCTATTCTTGCAACTTTAGTATGGATGCAACCTTTTATCAAATCTCCTTTAATGCAACTTCATTTTTTCCTTTTCTCTATTCAAAATCGTCACCTCTCAGGATAGTGCATATCTTAAGTCTACTATAAAACTTGGCTCCCTTTAGTTTTCCTCCGCTTATTTTCTTTTATAGTGAAATTTAAAGTTTTTGGGACATACACGATCTGCTACATAGCAGTATGAGAGATCGTGTATATTCAAAAACACCAAAAGTTGTGATTTTACATTGGCACTGATATTTATACAGGTACGCACACGGTCGTGTATCTTTAATATGCTTTAAAATTTTGTTTTATGCCATGTTTTCATTCGAATTCTTCTTCTTTTAGTCCATGAAGGCAGTTGTGACTTATAAATGTACTTGGAGAGAATTACGTACCAAATATACAATAAAACAATAAAATATTAAGCAAAATACATCAAATATGGATGTATAATTATAGTCAAATATGCATCTATCGAACATCCCTACACTTGAGCTTTTGCTTGTCCTCAAGAAAATCATAATCAAAATTATTAACTTAACAAACATCTATCTTTTATTAATCTCAATCTGTCCATTCATACTCTTAATCATCATGTCATATTAATCAAATTAATGTGCACGTGGAATTAAGTCATTTTAAGACTAACTTCATAAGTCAATATTAATAATAATCACGTCATAATCTTATTGAAATCAAAAGCATAAACGTTTACACCCTCATGACTTTGTTTGCAACATTTGTATTGACGTCGAAGATAGTGTTCTACGACGGCAAATTTCCTTTACCGACGTCTACAAAATGACGCAAAAGGCCTCCTTTTCTTGTAGTGACTCAAGAACTTAGGGTGAAAAGTATTAAACTCTCAAATTAATGCATAGTAGAACTTTCACCATAAGCTTGCAATATTATCACATCTCCATCATTTATATATAAACTAGAAACAAAATTCAAAAGGTCTTTATAGGGTTGTAATAGGGCTTAGATATGGTATGATTGATAATAAAAAGGGTTGATTTAAAGAAATTTACTAATGAGAACACTACCAGAAACTTGTTCACAATATTTCAATTACAAAGCCATTAGTAAACTATCTTTTTCTTTTTCTATGCTTGCATTTTTGTCAAAATATTTTCAAGCATTCATCATGTACCACAATTAAAGAATTATTAGACCTTTCACAATTTCAAGTTTTGAATATTTAAGTAGTGTAAATATCCTTCAAGGTTGAAAATAATAAAAAGGCTTTCAAAGAAAAATAGGATAACGGTTAATAATGGAGTTATAATTAATGAAAAAGGCTAAGGCTCAAACTTGGTTATTTCTAAAGGATAAAATAATGGTAATTATCAAAGTAATAAGCTTAAACAAATGTTGAATCTAAATTTCTTTATCATTTCAATGCTTCTAATTTAAGAAAATATGATCTTAATATGAATAATAAAGGCAAGTTCTAAAATCATTCAACTATGCATGATAACACACATGCAAGAATTAAAAGAACTTAAACTTTTATGAAAATTTACTTTTAGGTTTAAAAGTTCACAGAAAAAAAGTGGTTATATTTTTGTAAATAATATGCAATTTTTATCCAATTTGACTATCTCAATGATTATTACAAATATGACTTAGAAAAACAAGTTTATTCAAACTATCATCTTTTTGCATACTAATTCAAATCAATAATCAATAATGAAACAAAGTAGTGATGGACAAATTTAAACTAATTCAGCTTTCAGTTAATAAAATTTAATAACCAATATTATAATAAGCTTAAGAACATCAGTAATATCATTAACCCCTTCCCCATACTTAAAATTCTACATTGTTCCTAATGTACACAATATAAGTACGTAGAATAAGTGAGAAAGATGAGTTGATACTTTCTTGAGTGGTATGATTTTTTGGATTTGGGATTGTTCATCCAACATTAAAGTAACGTCCTTACAAAACATAAACAAAAAAGGGATAAAATGATAAACATAAATAAAAATAACAAATAAAATTAAGAAACAAAAATTCCATTAACAAAATGTTAGATAAAAATAATAATAATGAAAAGAAAATAAGAAATATACTTAATTGATAAAGACAAAGAAAGAGAATACAATATTTTAAAATCGCCCTCACTTATATGTAAACTAGAAATAAAAATCAAAAGGTTTTTATAGGGTTGTAATAGGGCTTAGGTATGGTATGACTGATAATAAAAAGGGTTGATTTAAAGAAAATTTACTAACGAGAACATTACCATAAACTTGTTCACAATATATAGGCCCTTCAATTACAAATCCATTAGTAATCTATCTTTTTCTTTTTCTATGCTTACATTTTTGTCAAAATAGTTTCAAGCATTCATCATGTACTACAATTAAATAATTATTAGACCTTTCACAATTTCAAGTTTCGAACATTCAAGTAGTGTAAATATCCTTCAGGATTGAAAAAAATAAAAAAAACTTTCAAGAAAATAGGATAACAGTTAATAATGGAGTTATAATTAATAAAAAAGGCTAATGCTCAAACTTGGTTATACCAAAAGGATAAAATAATGGTAATTATTAAAGAAATAGGCTTAAACAAATGTTGAATCTAAGTGTCTTTATCATTTCAATGCTTCTAATTTAACAAAAAATTATCACAATATGAATAATCAAGGTAAGTTCTAAAATCATTCAACTATGCATGATAACACACATGCAATAATTAAAAAAGCTTAAACTTTTATGAAAATTTACTCTTAGGTTTGAAAGCTCAAAGAAAAAAATTGGTTATATTTTTGTAAATAATATGCAATTTTTATCCAATTTGACTATCTCAATGATTATTACAAATATGACTTAGAAAAGCAAGTTTATTCAAACTATCGTCTTTTTGCATACTAATTCAAATCAATTTTCAATAATGAAATAAAGTAATGGTGGACAAATTTAAACTAATTCAGATATCAATTAATAAAATTTAATAACCAAGATTATAATAAGCTTAAGAAAATCAGTAATATCGTTAACCCCTTCCCTGCACTTAAAATTCTACATTGTTCCCAATGTACACAATATAAACACATAGAATAAGTGAGAAAGTTGAGTTTGTACTTTCTTGAGTGGTACAATTTTTTGGATGGAATTGTCCATCCAACATTAAAGTAACATCCTTACAAAACATAAACAAAAAAGGGATAAAATGATAAACATCAATAAAAATAACACATAAAATTAAGAAACAAAAATGTCATTAACTAAATGTTAGATAAAATAAAATAATAATAAAAAGAAAATAAGAAATATACACAATTGATAAAGACAAAGAAAGAATATACAATAGTCAAGCTCTCCCTCGTAATGTGATCCATGTTAGTCCGATAAAGGAGGATCCTTGGGTTGACGATCCTGATCAGGTAGAGGAGCTATTGAGAAAGTACCCTCACTAAATGGTAGAGGCTAGAAAATAATGCCTTGATGGCTCGCCATTAACAACATCAACTCTCCCATCTATCCAATTGTAGTCTCGAGCCTTCGTAACTGTTCAACCGAAGATGTCCTATCTGCTTCAGTAGCTCCGCTTACTATCATCGGAGAGTCCTTTGGGTAACTAAAAGTTGAGCTACCTAATAGGTATAGTTTATACTATGTTTTCCTAGGTTTTTTAATGTGTTTTTAGTTGTTTATTAGATGATTTGGTATATATAAGTTCAAAATTGTGTATTTTAAGGGTTTTTTTATTTAAAACATAATTCCAATCTTAATTTTATGTTTCATGATGTATTTGATTTGTTTGTGAGTGTTGAAAATCAAATAATTGAAGAATGAAGAAGATGGAAGCTATTTAAAGAGTGTCACAATTGTGCTCATAAGGCTACATGGACTCTGTCACAATAGTGCCTCATAAAGCATGATCATAATAGAGAGGAAAATCCTAGGAGTACGATCTTGATAGAGACTATCCAGACGTGAATGTTTTCATTTGTTTTAGGTTTTATGGGTATTTTTGAAATGAAATAAAGTGAGAAAAACCTATTTACACCCCTAAACCCTAAAGAACTATATAAGCATATGGAATACACTAAAAAAAAGCAACAACCATTGAATCAAGGAGGATTAGACATGGGAAATCAAGAACATCCAAGAATTCCAACTTTCCATATCAAGACCTTAACAATATTTTTCTTCTTTTCCTTTAGTGATTTCATTATTCCTGATATGTAATTTGAATTCTAACATATTAAAAATGTTCATGAAGTTTTAAATTTGAGATTAATATTTATTCTACAATTATATTTTGACTTTATTTATTGTTGTTTTCAATACATATTGGATGTTTGTGATACTTGTTTATGTTTAAACTTGACAACAAATCGAGAGAGTAAGTCAAAAGTAATGAATGTTAGATTGTACAACAAGAGTTGGTGGTTTAATAGACCTGCAATTATCATGTTAATAATAATTCAAAGAGAGATGTTGTTTGAGAAATTAATTATACAATAGATAGTTTCAGATTTAATTGAAAATGTTAAGGAAAGTTTTATTAATTGAGAGATTACAAATCTTGAATTTTTTTAAATTCAATTAGGGTTAATTGATTAGATTTTAAGAGAGAGTAGTCATTATTTTAGGAAATCTAGGATCGAAGACATAAGGATTAACAATATTAAAGGAAACAAAGTAAGGAAAGGATAAGTCCTAAGTACTCCATCTTGATCAAAACCCTAATTTTTTGTAGTTCATTGTTTGTTTACATATTTATTTTTTACTTTTATTTATTTTATTTTATTTAAATTTAATTAAAATCAATTTCTGAATGCCTTAGACAAATTTCTACAAACTAACATGTAGTTCTATGGGTTAAGTAACAAGGATCCTAATACTCACTTAGTACACATTTTAGAAATATATGATAACTTCTGATATAATAATATGTCAAAAGATATTGTCGTAACACTACACAAAATAAATAAACTTACAACTATAACTGGTGATAAGTTTTGGTTGATCCTACAGAGAGTATGTGTAAAGCTTTCATAATGAAAAGCATTGACTATAATAGACCACTCTTATAGAGCATATACCCGACATACCGAAGGACATTCGAGAACATACTCTACAAAAATGGCATGTTAAGACGGTTAAATCAATTAATTACACACTTTAAACCATCGCACATGTCATAAAACATTCCAATAATTATTTTTTTCTATCTTTATTCATATACATATAAAGTCTCAAGGGTCATTACACTTCTAAAATTCACATGTACATTGTACAACAGTTGAGAGATACAATTCTTTGATACAAAACAACTAAAAACATTTGTAGGCATAGCTGATCTCGACACTGACCCATGTCCAAATGTAGAAGTTACTTCAACTAAACTAGCTAGGTCTTCTCTGAACCTGAAAATCAACGATGCAATTTTGATAAGTTTGCGAACTTAATGAGTGAACCATCATTGATGTTTTCACTCAGGTTAAAAACATATAGGCAAATCATATCTCATTTCAACAAGTATTTTATATCATTCAACATTAAATATCACGTCACATTTCATCATACTTTGTCAAGCACATCCAAATTATCATACCTTCATAAGTATATTAGATAAGCTAGCATTTCATATCATAACACATCCTTATTTATCCTTCAACTATATTTTAAACAATCCAATAATCATCTCAAGTCAATCAAATGATATATGCCAATTTATATATGTAAATGCACATGTGACTCACTTTTATTTTTACTTTGTTGTGAATAAGCACCTATTTACTGTCCCGTATCTCTTGTGGATCCTGAGCTCATTTCATAATTGTCATGTGCCCATTGTGGATATTAGGCTCTTAATAATTGAGCCTGTGGCTTTTTGTGCATATTTCTGAGCTTTAAGTTCTTTTTCACGTTGGTTACTCCAATCACAACTCCTTTATCTGATTATGCATTTCAATGCAATGCATCATACCGTATGCCAAAGTTCATTACCTTTCATTCTTGTGTGCTCCTATCACATATATCAGATTTATCGGATCTAGATCCAATAATTCACATTTAATTATTTCCACATTTCATATTCATTCTGACATTTCACATTGAATTATTCTCACATTTCATATTCATTCTAATGTTTCACATCCAATTAATCACACATTTCATACTCAACATACAAATCATACAGAAGCATAAATAATTGAGTTACACATCTAGGTTAACTCATAGTACACTCCAGAATAGCTATTACCTTATTGACCTAGCAATATCTGGATGCTAACGATCAATTTGTGCCTCTATATCATATAATACAAATATATTTACACATTAATAACTTGTTTAATCGAATGAGTGCTCAATCATACACATTTATATATGATATGTCTAATGCACGCTCAATTAACTTTCCTGGATATGTATCATTAATCACAAGTGTTGATCATACATTCATTATAGCTTATATACGTCAAGTTTGCAATTAGGTCTACACCTTAATTAATTCTAACTACTCTCAATTCATCAATCATGCATTCACCAATCCTTTTCTAATATTATCTATTCAAACAATTTCCTAATTGTCATTCATTTATACCTAATTCACATGACTCATATCCTTTAGATCACACGTACATTAATAAGAACACCTTTATAACATTAATAACCCATACTTCCAAAATTCATGTACATTGATATGAAACAACCCATTCCTTAAGTCATCACATCAATTAACAACCTAGAATTTTCAAACCCTTAACAAATTGATCAAGCAATCATCTAAGTTCATTTCAAGCCCTAATAAAGTCCAAATACACCAATGTATAGTGCCTTATCCTTATATATTCAACAAGAACAAAAAACACAAATTCTCTCACTTCTAAGCATTGCCACAATTATGGAAAGGAACTAATACAATTCCCATGATCGTGGGATAGGTGAACCGAAAGTTCACCTTCATTTTCCTTCAACTTTTCTTCAAATTTTAACACCTTCCTGATAGTCCATCAATTATACCTTAAAGATACTTAAATTCATTATCAATTCATCTCTAATTTCAATTCAAAATCATTCAGTTGATAACTCATAACAATTTATCTTTTATGCATCAAAAACTAAACAAAATCTTTCATTCACTTTTATACATGTAACCCTAACTCTTTCCCATTTCAAGAACACTACACCAGCACCTTTATTTAGTGTAAATTCACCTTTAACATACTTTAATTCTTAATCTAATTCATCCTTAAAACAACCTTTAACCTAGGGTTTCCATGCATCAAAAACAAAACCAATTCATCCATTAAATTCCAAGCACACTTCATTATCAACCCTATAGGTAATTCATCTCAATTCATCCCTAATCAATCATCATGAATGTTATGCTCACATATGGCGCAATAGGGAAATCAATCACTTACTTGCTTAGCCCAAAGTCCCCTCAATTAACAAGCTAACCAAGTCTTCCAAGCATTCAAGTATACATTAAGAACAAGACATAAATATAAGGGTTTCAATCACAAGATGAAGGCAGTAAAATTTTAGCAAAATTCAAGGTTATGGAGATTGTGTAGGTGTATAGATAGTGAGGAGGAAGAAGAAGAGAGTATGTGACCAAAAATATGAAATAAGATGGTCTTTCAAATGTGGTAACCGTGGGGTACAAGTGAGGGGTGAGACACATGGTGTGACACTTGTCAAGTGGAGAGCTACGTCATGTGTCTTCTTCTCATACTTCCAATTGTCACCTAATGTTTGATTCATTTATCACATACTTTCCTAGGTCATTTATTACTCATGTATTCAAGCCATTTGTCACCTAATTAGCTATGTCATTTGTCACTTATTCCCAATGCCACATTTTACTCAATTTATAGGCTCAATCATCCTAATTTCACACATGTCAACTTGTCTTGTCACTTGATATTTTTCCTGGAATAAGTATACATATTAATTCATCAATTCTTTTCTTTAGTAAACCAAAGTACAAGACATTAGAAATGCACATTTATTATAGTTTCATTCCCTGGAATATGTCAATTGAGTGTAATTTGTTTAAATCACAATTCATGTGTGTGTGTTAATTGACGCATATGAAATCAATCATAAAATTATGTCAAAAATGTACCAAATTCATTCTATATAAGGCCACTCATGTGACTCAATAGTCTAAAACTTTAAATCCTTCAACAATTTAAAAGATGGGATATTACATTGTCGTTTAAGTTATAGGGGGTTTGATTTTATTTCGAATAACAACAAAAAATGAAATTAAACTAATGAAGTAAATTAAAGCCAATAGGTAAAAATGATGAAAGTGTTTAGGATTCGATTCTTGATTCAATCTTATCCTCACACAATTAAACATACCTCATTGACCTATTATTTTCATTCCCCTTTTTGAACTATTGATCGTAGATTAACAATAAGCTCTATTAACCTCAATTTTCTTTCAGATCGTGTTTAATTAAAACAAGCTCTTTAACTAAACCTAACCGTCGAGTAACCTAGAACAAGCTCTCTAGATTTAGCTGGAAACCTACATTACAAATAAAGAAAAACAGATCAATCTAGTCAATAACCACACAATCTCGAGTCATTTAACCTATATTACATTATCCCTAATAATTTAACACCATTTATTTCCACAAATGAACCTATAACATAATAATTACGTATTATATTTAAGATTATAGCAATGGGTTTATAATAAACATTTAAATGATAACAAGAATAATGATTATCCATATATGAAAACCCATATCAATAGAAATAGAATAATGTAAACAATCCTTAAAGAGAGATAAAGCAATGATACATAATGAAGAAATGATAAAATGCAATGCTTGATGTTGATTTCACCTCCAAACCGGATTGAGGAAGCTTAGCCCTCCATGGGTATCTAAAAAATATGTGCTCTGCTCTTTAAAGAAGTCCCAAAACAATTCCTTCTTCATTTATCCTCAAAATGTTCTATTTATATGAAAAATTAGGTTTATGGGGATATACATTGTGCATCAAACCATATAAGTCAAAAAATGTGAACCTCGTGAAGATACACGATCCAAAATGTGTCTTCCAATTGTATACACGATAGTGTATCTCTTAAGTTTTGTGGAATTATTGTTCTTCTTGTGATTTATTGTCCAATACTCACCCTAATCCATCTCTTTCTTGTTCCAAAAGGGCAATTGAGTTTGAACATCAAAATGTTGGCTCAATAAATATGCTCTTAACTCATTTTAGCTTTTATGCTTTCAAATTGTACCTAAAATCAAATATGAACTAAAATGAGTATCTTAAATGTTTCACAACAATAATCACAAAGTGTTAAGAAGTGAACGTATAAACAATCATTAGGATGAGACTCTTTTCAATCATATTTAGATGATGAATAATAACTGTCTTTAGGCATTGGATAGAAGTAGATAGGAGTTAACTTTCTAAATCAGGAGGAAGTCATTACTGTTGATTCAGTGATAGCATTATAGGCTCAGAATTAACAAAGCAATTGAACAACCTGAAAGCCTCCTCATCCGTTCCAATTAAAGCAATTTAGCATAGATGCAAATTACGAGAACACAATAATCATATTGCCATTGATTGATTTTTTATGCAAAATAAAAATACGAAGTAACTCAAGTACATGAGCACACAATTTGGTTAAGGAGGGAATAACCCATACTCAAAGACTTACAATCCTGGGTGGAGGACCCATTCAAAATTTTCTTGGTCTATAATATGGATTTTAATAAGATAAGTTTAGTGCTAATGATTCAAAATTAGAAAAGATTATAGACAAGATCATGAGCAAGGATGAAGCCCAAAAGAGGATTTTGTAAGAAACTCAACGTCCCACATCTTTTTTAACTTTTGATATTAAAAGTAGATCATTAATAAGTCAACATACTTGTATTTATTATGAAAGGCATATGCAACATAAGGCTCTAGCATTCTTTTTTCAGTTATTATTTTAAATAGTTTTCAAACTAACTTGCTGGGGATACATAGTTAGCCTAGGAATATTTTACAAGGCACTGAAATTATTACACACCTTTAAAATATTAAGGTTTTATAAGAAAAAAAATTTCATGCTCTTATATTAATTGATATATGGCTAAATAGGCAAAAATGACCCTAAGGTTTACTTCTGATGACAAATTAAACTTTAATGTTTTAGAGCATTTAAATTAAATCATATTGTTTTTAAAATGTTTAAATTAAACCTTCCATTAACAAAAAAGGTGATTGAGATGTAACGTTGTTTGTTTTTTATCTCGCTATTGTTGATGTGGTTGAAACTTATAATAGTTTAATATGTTATAGGTTTTATATTGTCACAAGGCATATGAGGCCCATTTGTTTAAAATTAATTTATTAAAATTTTTTATTAATGTAATTTTAAATGTAATTAACCTAAGTAATTAACTTAATCAACCTAACTAATTTTCTAGTTTATGGGATTTCCCTTTGAATGGGAGAGGTGCTGTCGTTACCCTTGCTTCTACCGTTAATAAAGTGTGTCACAATTCATAACATGTACCCATTGTTGTTAATGGTTTCTTCACCATAAGAAAGTTTCACGAATAGAAGTGTTCTTGTGGATCCTTAATGGTTTGTTCAACCTTAATAAACTTTCCACACGCCGTTGCCACAAATTATCCTAACTAAATTTGTGGTTTCTAGGATTGTTAACATATGAGTTTTGGAAACCATAAACATCAAAGAAGTTGTGTGGTTATGTCACGAGCCGGTACCACATCGGGCCCATGATAACCGTCACATACTTGGACTAAGGACACTCACAGTATCCTTAATCAGACTATGCAAGGCTAATTGAGTATCTCTCTTTTTTGTTTCGAAAATTTTGGCCAACACAACGGCTGTATTTTAAAATCTAAAAACCTGCAAACTATTTCAAACACACTTCTATATTCACATTCAACTACCACTTCAAGACTCTCTAGTTCACTCAAGGCAATCTCAACAGCAGTACTAAAAATTCATACATAAAATCATTTATAAAATACCAGACAGTCAAAAGTTAACTTATAAAGTCATAAAGCATAACTACATAACACAGTTCATGAGCCACTAGACAACAAAGGTAAAAACTAAGAAACTACCCACGTGTGGTAATATCCCGAAAATGTTAAAAGACCCCACGATTCACTCAAAGCTTCAAGCTCACTAAATTAACCTGCATGGTTGGAAAGCGGAGGGGGTAAGTACACTGGCCAAGGCCCAAAACTGACAATATCTATGAGCTAGTGATCTGGGCTATTATTATTGGAACCCCATCCTGGAGAGTCACGTGTCCGACGTCCTACGTGACATCTGGGCACGCATCCCACGAGGGAGGAATTCCCCACCACATTAAACCACAACCCGAACCGATTTCAATTACTTCCAACGGATCTCGAAAGATTCATCCTAATCTCCCTCCTAAAAAATTAATCTGCTTAGGGCCCAAAATTAAATCCGATTCTTAAGCTAAAATGAAAATTTCATGTCTCCATAAAATCGCCCAAATACAGAATCATATTCAATATCTCTATTTAGTTGTCTCCCTTCGATTTAATATATAAAAAATCAAATCAAACCTGAAAATTCTAAATTTTG
>JANTPM010000002.1:34080355-34093010 GCA_025434745.1 Erythroxylum divaricatum | reverse complement strand
ATTGGTTGAGGATACAACAACAAGGAGAAGATAGATTGCTAAAGGAAAAGATTCAAAAGCAAAGGTTTTGGATACAAGAAGAAGGAGAAGATAGCGCAGCGAGAAATTAAAGCTGTAGCAAAAGAGTCAGTAATATTCTTCATCTTATTTATGCTTATTATTATCCTTATACCATATCATGCATGGATTGGCATGATGGTTTGGATATGTTGCTTCCGCTGCAAACATGATTTCTAAAAAGTTTTGAAATCTACCAGTTCTTCAAATATAACATGCTTTTGTTTTTTGATCCAACAATCCACAGAATGTGTTAGGAGAACTCTATAACTATTACAGAGAAGATTAGGTAAGGAGTGTTAGTTCCCTTAAAGATTAAGCTTATTTATAATATGTTTTGGACATTATAGTAATTTAATTGAAATTCAATTCTAAATTCAATTAAATTTTAATCACAATTACAAATAAGTCTAATTAAATACCAATTATGTCTAATAAGATTCAATTTTTCATATCGATCCTTATTTATTAAATATCTCATTTTATTTATAAAATTTCTCAAACTTTATATTCAAGTCCAACTTGAATAAAATCTCTTTTCTCTTCAAATTATTTTTTATATGTCACACATTTTGTTTCTAAATATGTTGGCAATTAATGGATCTAAATTATAACTATAAATCATATTTTTAGATAAACTAAAATTTTTTATTTATATTTAATTTTCTAATTAAATAATTTATATTTATAGATCAAGATTGAGATCTAGCGACAGATCATAACTACCTAAATATTAAGAAATGTCAAAGTAGTTTGACTAACCTTTCCATTTACAATTTTTCAATATAGTTTAATGCTTTCATCATACAATAGTTTGATTAGACATAGAACACAAAATTGATGTCTACAATATTTGAGTCCAATCATGTTATTTCTCCACCGTTAGTAATTGATTCAATTAATGACATTTCAAAACTATTTTCAAAGTGTCATTTTACCTTGTTCAATGATTTTTCAAATCAATATTAATTGAGAACAATGGAACATTCTCCCTAATTCTTTAGGGTGATGAATCCTTTATTGATCACTCAACTACCTTTATATAGTTAATGATATATCTAATAACTACTGATTAAGCTACCCATGGTTAGAATACATCATAAAAAGTATTAAAATATATCAATCTCTATATGAGATAACTTTAAAGATCTTAAGTCAAAAGATCACTTATACTATAGTAACAATGAGAATTTCTGTAGACATAGAAGCAATGTTCCAAATGGAATTCTCATATGAGGTCAATTTAGTGAAATCACTCTATAATAAGAACTTACATGTTTGTTTAAGTATCATCATACTTTATTCTATTAGATTTATTACTTTTTTGTTTAAATTTGACATTCAAAGAACATAAAAACATTAGCAAATGTTTATTTAAAACTGAACATTAAAAGAATGTAAAAGGACTAGCATACATTTGTTTAATGTGTATTAGCCTTTTTAACTTCTTTACGTTCTTTTAATATTCAGTCTTAATAAAAAAGGACTAGGAAGAATTTAGGGTAAATACATAAATGTAATATGAATCTCATGATTATAATTTCATCATAATTTTATTTGCAATGTATATTTATTCTAATGATGTTATCATATACATCTATATACGTATAAATATATAATATATGCCTTTAACTGTCACTAAACTACAACTAATCAGTTAGATATAGGGCATAAACTAATAGGACATAAACTAATAGGGCATCAATACTTCCTAATTACATACTATTTGTATAATTTGAATTGAGAGCAATTAAGCTATGAGATTATAATAGTTATGATGAAACTAAAAAATATGAATTTTTTTATAAAATTTTCTAAAATGTATTTTTTGTAGATTAGAAATTATCCAAAAATGAACCCATGCATAAGATGGAACATAGGAGCATATGTTTAAATAGTCATCTTTTTGGTCATAGGATGACCACTATTTGACTATATGAGATTTTATTATGAAACTTTGTGAGACAACTTGTTGTTGTAGGTAAGTTATTAAACTTTATAAATCCATATTGGAGTATAGTGGACTTGTTTTTCGGTTTACCCTGTGGTTTTTCCCTTTAAACTAAAGGCCCATAATAGAGGACTGTTTATATTACAAGGATCTCTTTAGTCCTATTGATGTGGGCAAAGGTGTGAAGGATGATGTTCCTTTAAAACTTAAAAAGATGTCAAATAGAGAATACAAAAAAATGAAGCAAAATAACTCTAGGCACGATTAGACAATAGATTGATATTATTACATTCAACTAAGTGTCTTAAGAAAAATATTTTTTTAAATGTGGAAGAAGCTAAAAGGTCTATATGAAAGAAAGAGTGCCCATAACAAGGCCTTTCTAATTAAAAGGCATGTAAACTTGAAGCTGAAAGCTAGGAAACCTATGTTCGAGCATTTGAGCGATTTCTAGGATAAAATCAACTTATAAGCTTACAACAATGAAGATCATCCTTAATGATTAGCTTGAATCCTTGTTCCTGTTAAGTTCGTTACCAAATAGCTAGGAGACATTGGTAGTGACAATTAGCAATTTAGCTCCTAAAAATGCGCTCTCTTTAGATGTAATCAAAGTGAGTATGTTCAATAAAGACATATAAAGAAAAGAGACGGGGACATGCAGGCTTTTAATGTAGAAAGCAGAGGAAGGATAAAGAGCAAAGGTCCCAAAAGGCATGACAAGTCAAAGAACTGATCAAAGTCTAAAGGTGAAAAAGATGTGAATACATGCCACTATTGCAAAAAGCCAAGACCTATTAAATGGTTTTGATATAAGTGGAAGAGGGATTAGAAAAGACAGGAGCATCAGACTGATAGAGATGAAAAAAATACAGTTACAACAACTTTAAGTGCGGATGGTGAGGTGTCCTTAGTTTATCAGGAAAGTAAATGCCTCTATATTAGTAATTCAAATTCTAAATGGTCGGTCAACACAAGAGCTTTTTATCATTATGTTCCAAAAGTAAAGTACTTCTTAAGATATAAGAGTTAAGACTTAGGGAGCATAAAGTTGCGTAATCAAAGTTCCCCCAGGATTATTAGTATATGTGATATCCAAGTTTAAATAAATGTTGGATGATTACTGACCTTGAGAAATATAAGATACATACTAATTTAAGGCTACAAAATATATTATCGACTAATGTGTTAGATCAAGGAGGATTTCAAACACACTTTCGGGCCAAGGGGCAATTATTGTCTCTTAAGGAGAGTTACATTGAATATTATACAAGACACACTTAAAGGTGTGTGGTGGTGGAGAAGTATACATAACCAATGAGGAAATTCTTTTAAATTAATGGCATTGACGATTGGGGCATACGAGTGAGAAGGATTAAACTTGTTAGCTAGTAAATCCTTTACCTTTTTTAAGTAACACACTACCACTTAATCCTTGTGATAATTGTTTGGCTAAAAAGCAGTATAAAGTCTCTTTCAAGAGAAGATCAATAAGAGAGATAGTGAGATTAAAGCTGATGCATTCAAATGTCTCTGACCTAATTGACGAGGGGTCCACTAGGAGCTAACAAATAGTTTCTTCTTATGACATTTTGAGGAAGACTTAGGTGTACATATTGAAAGTAAAGAGTTAAGTATTTCAAACTTTCTAGAAGTTTTATGTTATAGTATAAAGGGAAGCCCAGTGGAAGCTGAAGTGCCTATGAATAGATATTAGAAGTGAGTATACTTATAAGGATTTGAAGACTACTGCATATTAAATGGTATTAGACATAATAAGACCAAACCAGGGACTCCATAGCATAATAGTGTTAGTAGAGAATGAAAGAATCATTTCAGAGATGGTTCGTTGTATAATCAAAATGTTGAAGTTGCCAAAGACATTTTAAGGTGAAGTTGTCTAAACTGTTGTCTACTTAATTAAACAAGCTTCTTCAATTCCATTCGAATTTGAGATTCTTGAGAGAACCTCAGAGGGAAGATGTGGTATTTAAGGATGTGGTCTACTTAATTAAACTGAAGGATGTGGTATTTAAGGATCATGAGAGAGGTGTAAATCTTTAGAGGGAAGATAAATTTACTCAAATTTGATCATCTTATGATGTAGTTAACTGTTTTTAAATTTCTCCCACTACTAAGTAATCCATAAGTAAAAGAGAAGAAGTGTGTGACCATGCACACATTAATAATGATCAGATACAACCTGGCAATGATAAGTTATTTGAACCACCTCTAAACAGTGTTAAAGATGAAGTTCTAAAGGATAATGAGTAAATGGAGCAATTAGATCCAACAGCTGATGAAATACATCTTTGAAGGTTGATAAGGGGGAAATGCCTTCTAGTAGATATCCGAGTGTAGAATATCTACTGGTTATTACTAAAGGGAAGCCTGGGAATGTGTAAGAGGTTCCATCTTCTGATGACAAAGATCTCTAGCTTATAACTATAAAAGAAGAGATGAACTCTCTAATGAAGAATGATACATATGAGCATGTGAAGCTTCCAAAAGGTAAAAAAGACCTAAAGAAAAAGTGGGTTTTCAAGATAAATAAAGATGGTGACAAGCTAGTGAAGCATAGAGGCTAGTGGTGAAATGGTTTGAAAAAAAAGGCATTAATTTTGATGAAATCTTCTCACTATTGCTTAAGATGACCTCAATACAATCAGTACTAGGTTTAACTGCCTAGTTGGATCTTATACTTGAGCTGTTGAATATTAAAATTACTTTCTTGCATGGAGATCTGGAAAAGAATATATATAGAGAGCAAGCATAAGGTTTCAAAGATAAAGGTAAGGAGAATTTGGTCTATAAATTAAAGAAAAACTTATATAGGTTAAAATAAGTTCCAAGGCAGTGGTAATCAAAAGTTTGATTCTTTTATGATGGATCATGGTTACAAACAAACTTATACTAATGCTTGTGTGTATTTCAAGAAGTTCACAAGTGAGAACTTCATCATTCTTCTTCTATATGTGATGATATTTTGATTATGGTTCAAGATGTTGGAAGTATCCACAAATTGAAGGAGGACTTGTTTAAATCTTTTGATACGAAAGACTTGCAACTTAAAAGGCAGATTTTAGATATAGAGATAACTCGGTATACGAAGAGGAGGAAATTATGGGTGTCACAAGAAAGGCATATTGAATGGTGTTAGAAAGGCTCAATATGAAGCATCCCAAGCTAGTTAGCACACCACTGACACCTCACTTCAAACTAACATGTATGTTCCTTAACAAAAATGGTGAAAGTTGGTATATCTTTTATTCTGTTCTCATCTGAAATAGGGTCTTTAATGTTTGCAATGGTGTGTATAAGGCCAAATATTGCACAAGTTGTTAAGTTAGTGAGCAGATTCTTTTGAAATCCAGGGGAAGTTTACTGAGAAGTAATGAAATGGACTTTTAGATACTTAAGAGGTACTTTGAAGTGGAGTTTATGTTTTGATAATGTGAACCAACTCTGAAAGGTTATACAGAAGCAAATATGGCTGGAGATCTTGATAGAAGAAAATTCACTTCAAGTTTTTTTTTCAAGATTACAATGGGAGTCATCTCACGGAAATCCAAGCTACAAAAGTGTGAGACTTTGTCTACGACTGAAGCAGAGTATATGTAGTTGTAGTTGAAGCTTATATGGAGATGCTCTAGCTAAAAAGCTTCCTTCAAGGGATGGATGTGAGATAAGAAGACTATATAGTATTTTATGATAGTTAAAGTGCTATTGACTTAAGCAAAAATGCTATATATCATTCCTGCACTAAGGACTTTGAAGTCAGATATCCTTGGTTGAGGTTTGTGATTGATGAGCAATAATTGATGTTAAAGAAGGTTCATACAACTTAAATGGTAGTAATATATTAGCTAAAGTGATTTTTGGAAACAAACATAAGCTTTGTAGTAAGCTTATTGGGACGCATCTCAGGTAATTGTTAAAGCTAAATATATATTCCCCATATTTAGGCCCAAGGGTGAGGATGAAGAATAAGTGAAGACAAGATGTATGAAGCTCTTGTAGGAGAGAAATGGTCGTATAAGGTGCTACACGCCTATGTCCTTAACCTACACAGTTGTATGTATTAATTATGTAAGTGGCTCACCTTTGTAGAGTGACATACACCTTTTCCTTCACTTACAAGATCGTTTGGATCAATCATGTAAGTCTCTATAATCGTGTGAAGAAAAATGTGAAGCGTGAAAACATCCATAGTAGTGTACAAGCCTATGATCATGACTTACACAGTCGAGTTTGATAACTGTGTAGCTCTCTGTGATTGTGTACATCTATGAGTTAAGCGAGGTTAAAGAGACACTATCACCTACAACATAATTGTGTATGGGACCGTGACAATGTATAAAAACTTATCTCGTGATATAAAAGAGAATATATCTAAGTTTTGCATGTGTGAGTGGCAAAAACACCAATAAGTGAGGAAAAACACAGAGAGAACAAGTAGCATAATATTCTCATTATTTTTTTATTTTTTTTAGGATTGGATTCAGAGTTTGTTAATTAACGTATCAAATTTAGTTTCAATCCTGAAACTTTTTTAAACAATTTGTAGTTGTGGGGTGAGATTTTAAACTTTGTAAATCCTTATTTGGTTTTAACATATTTGTTTTTTCAGTTTAGGCTGTGATTTTTCCCTTTACGCTGGAGAGTTTTTCATGTAAATCTTAGTGTTTGCTTCATTATTAAGTTTCTTATTCTTATATTGATTTGCTTGTTAAATTTGAAGAGTGTTTTGTTGTTAATCTTTTGTTGATCTTTTAGAGAGTTGTATTTTTTATCTCCCAACATAATTAACCTCTAGCGACTACAATAATATTATCCATCAAAAACTAATTATTGTTATTTATACTTCCCTATGTATGACATTGTCAGCTTAATAAAGTTTGCATACAACAAATGTTCTACTCCTTTTAGCATAGTTCCTCATGGTAGTGACCACTCACTCAGAGGATAAGCCAACATCTTAATTGCATTATAGTGGACATGATGAGTTTAGAAAAAGTAAGAATGGGATGGGTATTAGAGTCTTAAAGAATCCATCTTTAAGTTCTTATGTTGATGTTGGATGGGAGCAACTAAAGATCGATATATTACATGAGACATTGTAACATTGACTTTTATTGATTTCTTAGAATAATTATTTTTACCTGACTATCGAAGGTACACTCTCTAGTGTAAGAATCAGTGGGCAATCCTTTTACTATGGGCCTCAAATCAACAACGTTTATGAAATGGATATTATCACATGTATGCATGCATAGGATCTGCTTTAGCATTTAGTAGAGCTCGTTCTGATAGGAAAAGCTCAAGGCCATTCCTAAAGTTTTATAGGACTTAGGTAAATAAAAAAGGGCTCCTATTTTGCCTTTTTTTTGTTCTTTATGTGTGTTTTCTTTACGAGGGCCCATTCTCGACACTTATAAAAAACAAAAAGAGGCAAAATAAGGGTAGATCAAGAGTTTGGAAAAGCAAATTATGATTTGTGTATGCTTCAAATTAGGAAAATTAAAGCTTACCACTTGCTTTATAAAGAAGAATTTTGAGCTATTTTATGTTGTTATATATAGGGGGTTTAGGCTAGTTTGGTATCATTACCAAAGCAAGAATTCCTTTACAATCAGCACCAAAAAAGGTATTAATAAAGGAAACATATCATCTGTTTTAGTTAACCAATTTCTATCATATTCTATTAAATTTCATTCACACATTTATTTGAGGTACAGGATTATAACATCCTAACGGGACATGGTGCTCCAGTCCATTAATGAATCTCCTTTTGATGAAGTCATGAAATATTTCATACATTCAAGGTCTTTGGGATTGGCGATCATGTCAATTTCAAACTCCGCCAAGACTTTAAAATGCCTTTTGAAACCTTAGCTCTAACTCTGCCATGAACTCATCAGTGAACCCAATTTGACTCCATGTCCAAGTAGAGCATAGCGTCTTATGTTGGTTCAACAAGTTAATATTTCTACTTTAAAGCAAACTAGGTTCTTTCTCTAATCCCCATTTCTTATTTCTCAAGATCTTAGTATTGGTTTTATCTAAACTAATGGGCACGTCATGAGGGACAGAACACACAAAGCTAGTCGAGAGCGAGTTGAGAAAGGCAGAGAAGCTTTAAGGAGTGGAGGGTTAAGAGAGGTTTTAGAGTGTGGGATAATAAATAATACTTTACCAGTGTTGATGTAACATTTAACTAATAGATGATTAAGTCTGTCAAATGTTTCATTTATTTAATTAAAGATGAGCATTTTGAAGACATGAATATTCAAATTGAGCACTTCAAAACTTTAAAGTTCATGTTAATATTTTAAAGTAGGTGCTAAATTTCAAAATATATTTTGGGCCTAAGTTTTTTAAAAAATATATCTTTAAAGAGATTAAAGAATAGCACAGTCGCATATCACCCAATAATTGTAGCTCGCGAGGAATAAAGTTATCAAAACGCATAATCGCAGGCAATCCCTTGATTTCTGGCTTTATTTCGGATGGATCACTGACGTACTCCATAACTTATGTTGAAAAAGTAAAACAATAGAAAAATTAATGTTCATTACAGAAAATATGGGAGATGGCGGATTAGTTTATAGTCATTAAGATATCAGCTTCAATTCATGCGGAAGTAGACGAGACTGCTTTTGACTTCCAGTCGATGCTTCTCTCAACAACGGCTGCAATTTGGTGTCCAATGCACGCTAATGTCAAGGCCAACTTCTGTCCAAAGTCTTTGGTTGGCTTTTTCCTAAAATAGTATAATGAATAATCTATTTTCTTACCAATAGTTAGATAATCTTTCTTTAGACTATAATTAAACCTTAAATAACCAATCCATTATTCTCCTCCAAGCTACTTGATTACAATATTAATAGGAGTTAACAAACATATGCATAAAGTAGCCAAAAAAGGTTGTACTAAATTACTACGTAATATTTACATAATTTTTAATAGAAATTGAATTAATAAGGAGAAATAAGGGTACAATAAGTTTGATCAAAACCAATATATATAGACTAGATTATCAACACAATAACAAGATATGAAACACTTGACTAAGCAATAAAAGACTATCTAACTCTCTAGGTCATTTGGAAGCAAAAAGGTAGGTGAAAGCCAATTTGAAAACACATAAATCACCTTCATATGTCAACTGCAGTTTACTACACCATTTGATCATCTCAAACTATGAGTGAGGAGGAGATGTTAAGTGATAGAGTTGAATTATAAGTTTCCAAGCATATTTACTGAATTGACATTAAAAAAAGTAAATATGTACTACACTTTTAAATGAACATTTGCATAAAATGCACCAATTAGGAACGGCTGAGTGAGCTATTTTATTCATTGTTGATAACTTGTTTTTAATTACCATCTAGGAAATGATAGAGTTGTAGGGTGAATTGTGCTTAAATCATAGAAGTTTGTATGAAGAAACAATTTGGTTGGGACTTTTGAATAGGGTCTAACAAGATGAATTAGAAAATGTACCTTGAGAAGTGAGTAAACATTTGATCTCATCATGTTTAGAGGCTTCTAAGATAATAAAAGAGAGAAAAGCTATCACAGTTGAACAAACAAGAGACTTATAACCATTTAATAAAAACATAGCTATTGCTACTTTAATGTTTGGGTGAAGAGTGGCATGAAAGGAATTAGAATCCAAGATAGAGGCAAGAGGTCTAAAAGGAGTCCAAGGATCATGTTAAAAGAAGGTGTCTTTTCCATAATATACTGTATGTTTACAATAGCTCTTAATGGTTTCTCTAAGTTTTAGCATATCAGGGATTAAGAGTTATAAGGCATTTTGACATTTCTTAAACTTTGATCTTTGATGTAATAAGTATGAATCCATTTGACGCATACGGAGATTTCATTTGATGAATCCATTTGATGCATAGGGAGATTTCATTTGTAAGTAGTCTCTAAAATATTGTGGTGAATAGAACTGAATAAAGGCATTTGATTGAAAGAATGCCTAGTCCACCATAAATTTTTGGAAAGCAAACTTTTCACCATTTGACTTTGTAACCTCCATCATTATTTACTTTCTATAGAAAATTCTTAAATAGATTCTCCGACTCTTCGATAAATGAAATGGTAAAAAAGATATGCGAGGCTCGATAGCAAGATAGTAAAATCAATTAACTAGCATCTGCCCACAAATGATAAAACTTTAGAGATCTAACTTTCTATTTTGTTTTTCTAACTTTGCAAATAAGGGGCTTGAAGTCTATGAAGTGGACTTAATAGAGGAGACAAGGCTTCTAGGATGTTTAACAAGATATTGAGTTGTTCTAAAGCTTGTGATAGCAAAGAACCTTGAAGCTAAGTAATAAACACTTACAAAGACTAAAAGGCTTGATTTATTAGATTTTATAGACAAACTATAGTATGAATTGAACATTTTACATACATTTGAGATGATGATAATAGTTGATGTTTGTTTTGGAAAAGATAAATACATCGTCAACAAAACATGGACTAACAATATTGAGCTTCTTGCATTTAGCATGAAACTTCTAACAGGAGTTCCTTGAGGTAGTTCTTTTAAGCAACTAGTTAAAACTATAAAGATTAGAGCAAACAAGTAGGGGAAACAGGATCCCTTTGCTTGATGCTTTTAGCTGGTAGAATGTGAGTAGAAGCCTGACCATTCACCAAGACTTTGTAAGAGACCGAGGAGATACATTAGTATATCTATTCAATAAAGATACTAGGTAATCCAAATGCCTTCAAAATGTTGAGGATTAAATTCAAATCTACATAATTATAAGTCTTTTGAAGATTTATTTTCAGAGCATAATTCTTACTTGCATTCCTTCTATTATATTGTTTGAACAACTCTTGTGCAATTACAATGTTGTCTTTAATGTGTCTCTTTGGGATATAAGCACACTATGAAGGATCAATAGACTTGGAAGAATGTTTTTGAATCTTTTTGTAAGTACTTTGGAGATGAATTTATATATAGAGGAAATTGGTTTAAAGTTTTTGGGGGATCTATGATCCTTGCATATAGGGATCAAAGTGATGGAAGTTTTGTTAAGTTATTTTAGTAGGATTCTCTTATTAAAAAATTCTTAAACTACCCTATTATAGTTTGCCTCAGAATGCTCTAGTTTTAAAGAAAAAGAGGATATTTAAATCATCTAAACCATGGGCTTTGTATTGAGCTAGAGATTTGATAGCAAGCTCTATTTTAGTTGGAGCTACAAAGGTTGAAAGAATATCTACTTCTCTTGGAATGAAGGTTTGTAGTATTATACTGGAAGATAGAGAATTTTGGTAGCAATTTTAATTTGTTATCCGAGTTTGTGAGCCTTTGGTGAGAGTGCTTCGGTTGGCTGATAGTGAAGAAAAGCCAACAATGAGTTACATTTTTTATGCTTTAGAGAGAGCGACGGAAGCAATCAAGGCTAATATGAAGAATAGATCTTCTTTATACACACCATTTCTTTCAATCATTAATGAGATAAGGGAAAGACAACTTTCTTCTCTATTGTTTGCAACTGGGACATTTTTGAATCCTAGTGTGTATTTTAGACCGGATCTTACAAAACAAGCTGAAATTAGTAGAGAAATGCTTTTCACAATTACAACAACTGTTCCACACGACGCAATGCAAGATTTTTTAAGCTCACAAATACAGCTTTATAATTTGTTTTTTGGGAATTTTGGAATGCCAATTGTTATTCGACAAAGAGACAAATTTTGTCCAGGTACTATTTATTTATTTTTTCTTATTTGTTAAAAATTAATTATCACTTTATTTTGTTTATAACACTACTTTTGTTATCATATAACTTGTAGTTAATTGGTGGGATCAATTCGAAAATCATGTTCCAGAATTAAGAAGGTTTGCGATGCGCATTTTAAGTCAATGTGTGAGTGCAACTGTGTGTGAACGAAACTGGAACATATTTCAATTTATCCACTCAAAGAAAAGAAATAGATTGGAGCATAAGAGGTTGAATGACTTAGTTTATGGTCGTTACAATTTAAAACTTCGGGAAATGTATGTTATTTTCATTATTATCATTATTAATTTTGATATAATTTCTTATAATTTTTTAATAATTAAAGTTAATTATTTACTAGGAGTCTGAATAACACAAATAGTTCAAATTATCCAATTGCCATTGATAATATTGATGTTTTAACGGATTGGGTTTCTGAAGAACCCAATTTGGTTGATGTGAATGATTTAAATTTGGAAGATAATCTTGGATAGGAAAGCATTGACATGTCATTTGGTGCATTAAGTTTGAATGATAAAGATGATGAAGCTCTTCTCAATGACGAGGATTTTGTACCAAATGATCACTAGGGTCAGTGCAGTTCTAGAAGGTATCCTCCTATTGATGATTGAATTTCAAGTTTTTTTTCTCTTCTTTTAATTTTACTTGTATTTGATGTTTATGTTAAATTGAATATATGTAATGAACCTGTAATATTTTTGTTTCAGATTTAACTTCTACTTGATTGTTTCTTCGTTATCAACTTTTTTTGTAATATTTATTGTTATTTTTATCGGATGTTTTGAATTTTTAACGTAATATTATTTATTAAAATGATGAAATTGTATTATTGTAATTTGTAATATTTTAAATACTTTGTATTATTCTTAAT
>JANTPM010000002.1:34030607-34043280 GCA_025434745.1 Erythroxylum divaricatum | reverse complement strand
CCCCTAAGTCCAGATTGTGGGATCGTGCCAGTGTTGACGAGCCTTGGCCAATACTTGGCACACAAGTTGGCACGAGGAAGGCATGTTGACGAGGGAATAAGGCAGAGTCTTGCGAGTTGGTGAGCAAAATCTGAGGAACTTGCGAAGTATGCGAGGGATGTGAGAAGTATCAATGAAGATCTTGAGAGTAGACGAGATTCGATATGTGTGGGCATGCGTAGCCACACATTGCCAGAAATCTTCAATGAGACGCGAGTTTCGGATGCGAGATCATGCGGAGTTAGCAAACTAATTCATGCGAGATCTAAAGGTGTGCGAGAATACATAAAGATATGCGAGACCCCACGAGGATGCACAAAGGCATGCGAGCACGATGAGACTCATAAGCATTTGACTTCAGTGAGGCAGGTCGAAGGTATGTGAAATATGTGAGGTTTTATGTTAACTCAGATTATGAATTGTACTTAGTTATAGAGCGAGGAGAGTGCACCATGAGTGCGCTTTGATAATAGAAGATGGACTTGTCCATAGATGGGCATTGATGGATTTATATGTGGATAGGCTGTGGTGAAAAAATATCAATAGTGACGTGGCAACTGTGATGATGTGGCATATGATGATGTGGCGAATAAGATCAAGGTGGATGAACATTATCTTTAAAAGATAAAGATTACGTGAAAGGATCATCTGAAGATAGATGAGATCTTCATGGATAAGGATAATCATTCCTAGATAGGGTAATCTTTTAAATGTCATGTAACTTAATCCTATTAGATAGGATAAGATTGTGATCTTAGCTAGTAGAGTTTTATTAGGATTCTTAGTCATTTGGAGGAGCCTATAAATAGCTCATTAGAGTTGAGACCTATTCATTCACTCATATTGAGAGAAATCACTCAGAGGAGAGATCTTTGAGAGTTGAGATCTTTTGGGGGGAGTTCTCATTGTAAGGGCTTCGAGTAGGGAGTTTCTTGTAAGTGCTTCGAGTAGAGAGTCCCTTGAGTGCTTCGAGTAGGAGGTACTTGTGTCTTTTGTTAATATTTTGTTGAGAGTTAATGAAAAAGTAGCTTTCGATATATTTAAATATCTTGTTGCTTTCTTTATTTTATTACACTTGTGTTCTTTATGTGTGTGAGAGAAACACTTTAAATACTTGTATGTGCGTGAGGTATTCGAGGGTTAATAAAATTATTCGACGACATTCACATGCGAAGGTTGAATCTTGTTTAAGCGGACCTAAGAGGGATTGCTGCACGAAGGTGGGCGCGACTTGTGGTAGGAGTTCAAGTCTAAAGTAAACCTTTATGACACAAAGGAACCATAAAAATTTGCCTCACCTCTTCCCTATAACTATCTTATCATTGTAACCCTAACAACTAATTTCCTCTCTTTGTAACTCTTCGATGTTGTTGTTGTAAACCATTCAACCATAAGAAAACACTCATTCATGATATATTTATTATTATTAAGTTCTTTTAGTCTATAAGTAGAGTAGATAGGTTTAACGAATTTGAGGGTTTTTAGCTATGATTTAAAAGTTTAACTAGTTTGGTTAATTTAACTGTAAAAATTTTGAACCATTTAATTTTTTGGTTCAGTTTTTAACTTTTTGGCTTAATTTATTTTAATGAATCTTATTGTTAAAAATCAAGAAATTTATTAATTAATAAACCAATTTTAATAAATTTATAAGTTACTCTTTCAATTATATTTCAAATTATTTAACTTTATTCAATTTTTAGCTAGTTTTATGACAGTCTAATACCAGTTTAATTTTTAAAATTTAAATACTTTGTCTTACCGGTTTAACTTCTGATTCAGTTTTTAAAACATTAGTTTTTAGTATTATGTAGTGAAATTAAAATTATCACACTTAATGACTTGATTAGTTAAAAGCTAATTCTAAATCTCAATTTGTTTAAATTCAAATTCTAATAAATGCGAGTATAAGTTAGAATCAAATGTTAGAAATAAGAAATAAGAGATATTTTAAAAAATTAAATAAATCATTGAATTTTTTATTAATTATTTATAAAATATTTAATATTTTATTTATTTATTTATAAAATAAATTATATAATAACTAAATATGAGAGAATTCTCATTCTCATATTTAATATTAAATATTAAATATTAGATATTAGATATTAGCATAACTATTGATTTTGTACTTTATCAAGCACACATAATTAGTAATTTTATTCTTATTTCGCTTCTCACTTTCTATTCTTAATCTTATTTTTTAATTATGATAAACGAGACCAAAGAGTTTCAAACGCTAGCACAATTCTAGGCAAGAGGAGAGGTAGATATTTATGGGTCTTTGCTAGCTGAGATGTCCAATTGGAATAATTAAAAAAAAAGTTAGAAAGGATAAAATTGATGTAAACTTGATAGGTAGTTTTGATTTCATTAATTTAGTAGTGTTCTCAACCATTTGAGTTTAAATTGAATTTTGATATGAACGTTAAAGTTTTAATCCACCATTTTACGAAAATTTATAATAAGACCTACTGGTTCTTTTTAAAATTTTTAATCAGATAAACATATGACAAAGATAGATACATATAACTATTAGTAAGCTAACAAAAAGACAATGGTGTTATGTGACTAACCCATTTTCTAAGCCAACCTAAAATTTATTCCTACTATTGCACTCAACTTGAACAAGTAGTTAAAACCCGTCAGAGATACTTCAACCTTCCTAAAATGGTATCTATTGCACCTAAACCTTAATTTTGTTAGGTTTTATCATTTTTTACTAATTAAGATGTCTCTCTAATTTAGGTAACTTCATAACCCACTTTGGAGATGTCATGAATTACCTATCTAAAGTAATAACTTAAGTACTTTGTACTATGATTTTGTTGTGCACCTAAAAAAACTTGGGCAACCGTGCCAATCTCCTCAGAAAATGAGAGGGAGTCTTTTATCCTCCTTGCTCATCCTTAACAGGTAGCATAGTTACTCCCAACACAAACCTAACGTCCTCCCTGAAGCCCATAAGGGCTCGAGAAACACTTATGGGCTTCAGGGAAACACTCCTTATCTCCTTTTCTTTACTTTTAGGCCCCGTGACTTTCTCCACGCACTAAAACCCCTAATCCCAACTCCCAAGTGCCTTAGCTATTGTAAGTAATTACAAAAGAGGAGGTAAGCAAGATAGTAAACATTGACACAAATTTTTAGACTCTCTACACTCTAATGGGTTGCTGTTTGAACTCTATCACCATTAAGAAAAATTCTATCAACCAAAACCTCATTTCATTGTAAACTCACAACCACTATCATCTCTTGAAGAAGAAATTGTTAAAGAAGTCCTCTCTGAAGCTCCCATTTTGAAACTATCGACATTCCACGATGCCAATCATAAACCCAATTCCCAATTGTTCCAACAAAGAACAAATCCTAAAATCCAAATTTCCTAGTTCATCTCATAAACAAATTCCCATTTTATAATAAATTTTGCAATGTTTAAAAAGTGACATTTGTGGTGACTTTCAAATTTCAAATTCTTCATAGAGAAAAAAAGGTAATGATGCAAGCTTTTAACATCAACATTTGCTCTTCCCTTTAACTCCATTGAATGAAAAATGTGTCAATTCTTCTTATAGTGTTCTTTAAGAAGTGTCCCACTAAAGGTTGAATGCAAAGCATGAAGAATAGACTGGAATTAGGCAATTAAATACCTAGTTAGCCCATATTTGATTTCTTCGATTTAGGCTAATGTTTCTTTGTTTCAAGCATTATAGTTGCAACTTTAGACTGTTCACTCTCAAAGAGGAAAGCATAAAGTCAATTATTGTTGAGAAAATTTTACTTCTATAAAACCCTTAATAATCCGCAAGCATACGGAATCATAACTAATAGTATTGAGGTGTCGATCTCTCCATGAATTAGTAAACTAATTGAATACTAATGTTTTTTAAGGTTGCAACAAAAGTGATAAAAATGAAAATAAAAATTAAAAACAAAAAATTAAACAATTGATTAAAAAATGAAATCATGAAATTAACATAAGGAAATCAAATTAGAGTACAACTACTTAACAATCGAGAAATCACTTAAGACAAGATGAAACGATTATGGGAAGAGGGGATTCATTCTATCATTAATTGCTACCTTAATTACTTTTGATTTAATTGGTATCGGTCCTAGAATTTTGAAAGGTTGATTATTCTCCCTCGATACCTAATCATTAAACCTTAAATCATAATCCCTAATTGAATCTGAATTTTCGATTTTGCAATTTCTCAATTAAAAAAATAGACCACATTCCAATTAGTTCTAATAGACAATCGGGGCCTCACATAAGATCTCTCTTCGTGTAATTACCAATTTTATGTTTATGTAATTTATTAGGTTGTTAATTCTCATTACCTAACTTGATCATGTTACTATCGGTTCAATCTCTCAATAAGCTATCGAAATATGCAAAAATCATAAACGATCTTAACACCCAAACATATTAACATCAAAAGAAATTAAATCACAATTGATTCAAGAATCAATCCCAAATGAATTTAGAGCATCCTTAACAAAGTATTCACCATCCTCATATCCAAATCATACATCATATGAAGCAAATAACAAGAGGAATAAGAAATAACTTGGAAAGGAATGACAAGGAGTAGCTAACAGTAGCTCCTCCTCCTCCTCCTCTTCTTCTTCTCTTCTCTCTTTCTTCTCTCTTCTTTAGCTTCTTTCTCTAAATGGTAAGATGGAGGCTTAGCTCATTAGGTTAGTCTTATTTCCTTTTATGGTTCCTTTGCCTTTTAGGGTAAAAACTAAGCTTTAACCAAGGTAAAAAGTCCAAAACAACCCTCCAAAAATGAAAATGAAAATAGATCCTTGCATCTGTCTCGCACTTGTCACAATCATGACAGGTATGTCATGATTGTGATCCTTGAAAATGAACTTCTTTCACCATCGTGACCCTTGGCTGGATCACTTTTTTCATGATGGTGATAGGGATGTCATGATTGTGGCCTAGCTCTTTCTCCAACTTCACTTAATATTCAGGGATGTCATGATTATGGCCTAGTTCTTTCTCCAACTTCACTCAATCTTCTTCATCTGATTTCAAACACTAACAAACACATTAAAATAGCTCAAATGCACAAAATTAATGTGTAGTAACATGCTCTAAACCACATAAAACTCAAAACATAAACACATAATCACATTACACAATTCTAATCCAAAACATGCAAAATTCTTCTAATTAACACCTAACAAGACACTAAAATACCTACTTAAACATGATATAAACTACAACTATCAGTTACTAAACCTTTAGTTTGTCATTGATAAAAAATGCTTAGGAAATGTATTTAAATTATTATTTCATATAAACAAGTCATGTTATTTCTATAATGTTTCCATCTTTCAAATTAGAGAAATATTGTAATAAGTACTATTTTGAAAAGGGAAAGATAATTAAAAATGCTCTTAAAAATAAGATATCTTAGATTAAAAGATTGTCTTTTAAATAGGACAGTTTATCCTTGGCCCAATTTGGTTTAATAGGCTTTGGTTGGAATTAGGCTTTTTCTTTAATTTTTTGAGTGCTTGAGTCCAATCGAAACCAGAAAATTATAGGAAAATGATGTCGTTTTGAGTAAAATGACGTTATTTTATTCTTAATTTAAAATAAAAAGGACGAGCCGAGCTTCATATCACCTAAGCCTAACCAGGATTGAGCTCAAGGTAGGTATCTTAGGCTTGATTATGCTTCGGGTTGGGTCTGCACTCGAACAAAAATTTTTGGATCGAGCTCAAGCCCAGTCAAACCCGACCAAGCCCAGTCTATTGCCCTGCTTATTGTCTATGTTAACATTTTAGGTTTTGTAAATCTTCAAAGACTACTTTTAGAGCTTGAAAAAAGACTTAGGGCTTTCTTTGTTAGTTTCTGCAAAAATTTTATGCTTTTCTTTATAATTTTTTGGAAAAATTATGGGAGTTTTCTTGTTAAGATTTATAAAATTTAAAAGGGGGTATGTCTTTGAAATTAATAGATTTTATGGTATTTGTCAGGCCAAGTAATATAAAAAAATGCTAGAATAATTCTAAATGAATCTACTATATATTATCTGCATTAATTTTGTTAATATGAATTAATTTAATGTTTTCAATATTAAATAATAATTCATTATATCTTATCATTGTTATAAAAATTTTAAATTATATTCATGCAATTATAAATTGGAGATTTAGTTTTAATATGGAGACACATTTAAGTTTAGTCTAAGCATATGCTACAAAGGAGAAAAATGTACAATTTGAGGTTGTATTGTATCACTTGACAATGTTGTAGTTTATTTTCTCAATGATTGACTTAGACATAGAGAGATTTCAAAATTTAGTTACAAGGTCCTCATAAGACATTTAAGGATATTATAAAGTAATGTGCACATCATCAACATGTTAAACATAATTGAGAAGTTCAATTAGAAGACTGTTGAAGCATATTTAGTTATCATTAATTATCTATTATTAAGAAAGAATAAAGGATGCAATGGTGTTTGTTAAAATATTATACGATGTCTAGATGTCTAAATTGGTGTTGATAATGAGATGGATGGGTTGGATATGGTTTAAAGAGAGTTGGTGATGTTATTAGAGTTTTTATTGAGGTTGTTGAAATTAGTGGTGAAGTTGGGGGAACTTTACTTGAGTCTAAAGGAGTTTCTAATAATTTTAGAGGAACTATTAGTGCTAATGATGAAGTTGAGTAAGATGATGGTGCTAGTGGTGAGAATTAGGATGCTTCGCTTCAAATATGGTAAGGGATGATCTTGGTAATGAATTCAACCATTGCTTCACCTTTCCTCTTAAATTTAAGATATGTGCATTTAGATCTTCATCTCATAGTCCATTAAATTGGACAAACTGTTGCACCGTTTGTATAATGCTCATCTTGATCTCAAAGTTTTTGGCATTCATAGTTGGTCTAATAATGCTAGACTCCGCTCTTGTCAAGCCCAATCTAACATAATCAAAGATTTCCCTTGGTTGATCTTGTATGATGTGTGATTCCTCAGTGTCGATTTGACCTCCCAAGTCTTCTATTCGTCGATTTAGCTTGAAATCTATCAGCTATATTCTGTAGAGATTTCTAAATTGTTCTCTCAACTTTTGTATCTTCATTCAATAAGCTTGTCGGATCACTTTGGGTCATAAACTGACTAAAGAGTCAATGTCTATGTAAACAAGGAAATTAAACAATCAATAAAATAAACAAATAAATTTTAAAAAATAAAAATGGTTAGATTAATAAAATATATAATTTCCTAATATTACTAGTCCCAACAATAGCACCAAAAACTTGATTGAATTTTTCTTAAGCTTATTCGAATTATCAATTTTAAAAATTACAAGTGTATAGTGTAGCAGTAGCTAGCCTAGACAAGTACAGGTCAATTCCATGAAGACTTTAAGTACTAGTAATTACCCTTTTTCAATTATCTAATTGTTAGATTATGGATTGGATTAAAAATTAAACAAATTAAATTAAGACTTAAACAATAATGAACTTAAATAAATAGTACTTAGGTGATGAATCCCCCTAGGAATTCTTAAATATTAACCATTTATTATGTAATTGTATTATTGATTATTGGACTGTGGAAACTCTTATTTAATATCTTTCTCAAGATTAATAACAACTAATCCATCAGTTGATTAACAAAACCCTTCCTAGTTAAAAACGCCAAGATTACATTATCGATTTGTGACTTTCACATTTAAGTTTGACCATAATCTAAAGGATTTATGTCGTCTCGTCTCTATGTTTGCACGTAACCCTTTCTAATTATAGTAGAACTATTCAGTTAAAAGGATTTCTCAATCTTAATCATATAAAATCAAATAATGGAATAATATTTCAAATATATTAGAACAAGAATAAAACACATAATTTAATCTCAATAAACCAATAAATAAAATTGTATTAAATAAAAGACAAAATCATATTGTTATCATAACTTAAGGTTCATCATATATAGGCACTAAATAAGTGTAGATCTTACTTATAGAAAATGACATCAAGAAAAACATGTAGAAAAAACATAGAAACTAAAGGAATCATAATTTTAACTGTCCTTTTTTCTTCTAATGGATCTTCTTACAATTTGGATGGGATGTTGTTATCCATCATATTTGTTCACATATTCTTCATATTTTCCTCATCCTCTTCTTAAAATTGTCGCCTCTATATGTTTCTTACAACTTAAAACTCTCTAAAATTTGAC
Organism: Erythroxylum divaricatum; assembly: GCA_025434745.1. Taxonomy (NCBI): domain Eukaryota; kingdom Viridiplantae; phylum Streptophyta; class Magnoliopsida; order Malpighiales; family Erythroxylaceae; genus Erythroxylum; species Erythroxylum divaricatum. Next base: position 34,035,028 of record JANTPM010000002.1, on the reverse strand, counting down.
TTCCCTCTGTATTGCCTCCGTTCATGTCTTTTTATAATAAAACTTAGAATTTTTGGGACATAAACGGTCACTTACATGACTTTGTAGGGGATCGTGTATATTTAGAAACACCTGAATTCACAATTTCATAAGGACATAGAGACTTACACAAGAAAAATACATAGCCATGAATATCCTTATTGCTTCAAATCTTTGTTCATGCCACGATTTCATCCAAATCCTTCTCCTTTTTGTCTATGAAGGCAATTATCACCTATAAATACATTTGGAGTAAATAAAGTACTAAAAAAACTATAAAACTATTAAATAACAAGCAAATCACATTAAATATGAGTATATAAATATAGTCAAATAATCATTTATCACTCATACTCTTGCAGGAAAATTAAAAAAAAGTCTTTTGTGTATCCTTAAGTGAAAATGGAAACACTCTTAACATAATTTTCTCTTTCCTTACTCTGGAGGTTTAATACTAATATAGACCACATTGAGCTCCTTGAGATGTTTGTAAGCATCCTCACTTTCAAAACCATAAAAATTAGGCAAAAGATGGATTAAGCCACACTTAGCATGTTTAACAAAATTTGGAAAAGTGACGCGTAAAGGCCTTTAAGTTAAGTATGGGGCAGTCAACTCTTTTAGAGTTTTTGGATTGACCATAGCTTCTTCCAAATTGATTCCTTGCTTCAATCATAGAGTTGCTCTGCTTTCTTTACATAACCTTTGCATTGTCCTTTCGATATTGGGATGAAATTGTATAGGTTCTTGATGAGGAGATCTTGTCAATACCATATCCAAACATTAAAAAGCATAAAAGACCAAGAAACAACTGTAAAAACCAATTATAACAAATATATATACAAAACAACAATTAATATCAAAAACAAAAAGTAAATCAATTCACTTCTTAGCAACAACACCAAAATTCTTGATGTGCATTGAACACATTAAAAAATAAAACCTAACTCTATAAAACCAAAAATTGATAGTAGTGGTGAGAAAAGATCAAATCCACATAGAGTGTGTGTTTAGCTTTATTAATGAATAAACTAGTGATTAAAAAGGGGGGGGGGGGGTATTGGTTGAATGTGACTATAAAAATAAAGTAAAATTAAACAAATAAAGACAAATCAATTCAAATAGTATAAAAGTGCTAGGATTAATGAATGAGTTTTGAATCTAGTTCACATTTCAATCTCAACCTTTATACGAAGGTGCACAATCAATTTTTATGTTGTTCTTGTGCCTCTCCTTCAATCTGCTAACCATAAATTAACAATAAGCTCTGTTAATCTCAAGTTTTCTTTAAGTTATAAAACAAGCTCTCTAATTAGGTCTAACTAGCAGACAACTTAGAATAAGCTTTTTAAATTTAGTATGACAATTGTATTACGTAATAGAAAAATAGGTTAATCTAGGCAAAAACCATATAAATCAGTCATTTAACCTATGCCATATTACCCTTAATGATGTGCGACCATTAGTTTACCACAAGTGAATCAAATTTAGAATGATTACATATTGCAATCTAGAGTCTAGCAATGGGTTCATAAATGAATAATTAGTTTGGAGTATCTAAGTCATTCATACATAAATCCCAAAACATTAATTACATAATAATACAATCAATTAGGAAAGAGAGTTAAGAACAGTATCATTATATTAATCAATGCCTAAACATGTTCGCAAGTGTCGATATCCCCTTTAAATTAGAAAGATGAAGTTTAGTTCCTTATAGCTCTCCAAAGGGAGAGTAATTTGCCTCCCTTTTTTTTTTGTCTTTAATGTCTTCATGCCTCATTTGGGCTCTTAATTGCCCTTTTATACCAAAATTAGCGTTGCGTAACAATATACGGTCAATTATACAGGTATGTAAGTGACCATGTATGTCAATTTTCTAGAAATCTTGAACATACGAGTTCTTTGTGAGCTACATAACCATTTTCCATACACGGCTGTGTAGGCTACAAAGGTGATTGAAATGTTATCTTCAAGCTCTTACATGATGCTGGTTACTTACATGTTGGATCCCGTTACCTGAACCCAACTCTCTTGCTTACTTATGAAACCTTGCTTATTCTGGATCATGAAACGGGAGTGTGAACATAACCTTGGAGGGTTAAATTTTTTTTTCATTCTTAATCAATTTAGGCATCATCAATTAATCTTCATGCTTATAACAATCCACAATTTTACTTACAAATCGTTCCATGGTGTTCCACACAACATAGTCACCCTACTAGAACTCACTTTTCACTGCTTGCGGACCGAAATTTGAACACTTTGAATCATAATTTCAATTTGACTTCTTCATATAAATCATAGCTCTATATCTCTTGTTTATTTTGAAGCAAGAATCACCTCAATCAGAGTTCTACAACTCAAGATATCATCAAAGTACCATAATGTGTTCATATCCTAAACAAGCCCTCCTATCCGACATCTCACTTGTTTTTATTCAAACTTTCTCAAATAAACTCCAAATAATATAAATTTTCATGGAGAGATACCTAAATGTCTTAGAAATCCATTGTTTCTTGAATCGCTTCAATTAGAGGTCAGATGAAGGAGTTATGATTAAAAGAGTATACCATGTTCATTCCCCAAAATCAATTTTAACATACTTTGGCGCGATTGCCTTAACATTTTCTAAAAATATCCAAATGCCTTCGTTCTTATGCCATTGGAAAGATAACATCGAGATCTACAACTCGTATTAGAGGTCCCAAAATGAGATTCGACCTCAAAACTGGTGAAAAATGCAAATTACTAAAGTTATCCCGAGACTGTCCGTTAAGCGGACAACGGACATGCATGTCCGTTTAACGGACACACATTCGGCCCAAACTATACCAAACCATTCGAGAATGTCCGTCTAACGGACATGAGCAAGGGGAGGGATCCTTTTGACTTGATGCTATCTGTTAAACGGACTCCCATGTCCATTTAACAGACATGCAGTTTCAAAAACCTCTTCAACTTTTTTCCAATGCTTCTCACATCCAAACTACCATCACATACACTTATAATCTTCACATATTTACTTATTCAAAGGCCTAAATACTTCATAACAATTCAAGCCACAAAATCAATTCATGAACTTCTCAAATCTCAACTAAATTGGTTCATCAAAACCTCAATTCTCAAACATTTATCAAAGTTGTCACTAACATCAATCTTATATAACATCATAACTTGTATCAACTATAACTCTTAACTCCGATCTCGAAATCTTGCATACTTGATCTCGTTGGAAAGATAAAAGAGCAAGCTACAACTTCAAAGAAGGCAACTTTGGCCAATTCTATTTCAATCATTCCTTAATTTCCCTTGAATCAGCATATACATTTAACATTCATCCTAACTTCACTTTCTTAATTGCACATCATTTATAACAATTCAACTATCATTTGGAATTCATCCAAATCTCAGCCTCAATTCATATGATTTCTTACATTCCATAGCATCTTGTCATTCAACAAATTCTTCTCTTGCTTTTTGCATAATATCTCATATGTATCACTATAGTTCATGCTTAGGGTTTCTCAACTCACCATCCATATATGATTCACATTCCAAAATCATAATCATCTATAATACAAATCACATACAAAACACTCATTTGATTTCATTTATTATTTCTAAATTTTCGCTTCAAGGTTTGGGGTCCAACAAAAAGAACACATAAACACCATAATAACTAACTGTCAAGACTCCCAATCAATAACCAAGAAAGCCCTCAATTTTCATTCAAAAGCAACAGAGAACATAATTGCCAAAATCACATGACATCAGCAATTTCACATCCCACCAAAAGTCACACACAATGACTATAAAGACACTTCCAATCAATAAGCATTTCATCACTAAAACATCATAAAACATAAGAGCAGCAACACCTCCTAGACATCTGAAAAATATTTCACTAAAAATACAACAAATGACAACCCATAAAATCATGCAACCTTGGAGAAAAATGCCTAACAAATCTGGACAAAATCACCTAAAATTAGCTCATAAAAATAGTTTATGATATACAAAATTCTAGCTACTTAGTGACCATAAAGTTGTTGTTTTTCCCATACAAATCAAATTTAAAATTCACGCAATAGATGAAAAATAGCAGCTATTGATATTACAAAAATATCTAGAGTTTTGGTACACCATAAATCACCAAGGACAACCACACAATCGACCCTTAATTGTTGGACCCCGCTGCCGGAGCCCAACGTCTGACATGAGAGCGTGGCGGGAAAAACGTGAGATTTATACATTTAAAAGTAACGCCCCGGAAAGTTAATGGGCCTGCTGGAAAGTAAACTTGAGACTTGCTTTCATGCATACTTTAAACAATCACATCCAAACATGCAAATTTAACGATTTAGAAAAGAGACCATCGGAAGTTCAATGGACCCATCGTG
>JANTPM010000002.1:34001389-34023168 GCA_025434745.1 Erythroxylum divaricatum | reverse complement strand
TTTTATAATTGTATGATGATGATTGTCTTTGTTTATATTAATTGTGGTTATTATTTATATGTAAAATATTTAAAATTTATTGTTATTGACTTATTTCATATTAATTGTCATTATTATTTATTATTAAGATTTTTAAAAGCATAGTTGATGTAAACAATAAATAGTAAAGTATACAGTACAACTGTACAATACACTATTATGGACTAAAATTTTTAAAAATTGTTTGAAACGGTATCCGGTACTGACCGGTACCGATACAATTTCGTTTCAGAATCTAATTCGATACCAACCCTTATGATATTAATAACTTTGTACACTACACCAATCTTCACGTGTCTGTGAGCTTAAGAAGAGTGACTGATATATGTAACATTTCTTTGTTATCATTTCTTGATTAGAAAGAAGGGTCCAAAGCTAACCAAAAACAAAAATGCAACGTATCTGTGTGCAAGTTTGTTTTTGGTTTAACGTTATTGCCGCTTGAAAACGTGGTATGTTTCACTTCCATCTTTGTTAAACGAATAAAGAGATAGAGATAACAATTTTAATTACATGGAATATTTTTAATTACATGGACTCGGGAGACAACAGCAAGAGAAGTAAGCCTCTCATCATTTTCGATCAACACCGCTCGAAGTTCTTCTCTTTCTCTCAATTCAGGTATTTCCTCTTAAATAGTAGTTAAGCTGACATGCTTCCTTCTCTTCGTTTTTCATCAGTTGCACGTATCACTGACCTATTCTTTTCGTTTTCTTTCGCAACTCATCATCTGTGTGACAGATACTAGTAATAGTTGTGAGAGATGTGTATTGTATCTATTCCGTGTAGTTATGTCATTCATATTTCTCCAATATTACTGCACGTTTGATTCTTGGGTTTTTCATTTTTCTCTGAAATATTTCGAGTTTGAAGTTGGTAGGAATGGGGAGTCACAATGAAGAGAAACTACGATTTTGCATTGACAGAGGAGGCACTTTCACTGATGTCTATGCCGAAATTCCTGGACAGCCTCATGGTCGAGTCTTGAAACTACTCTCAGTTGACCCTTCTAACTATGATGATGCTCCTGTTGAAGGGATTCGCAGAATTCTTGAAGAATACACGGGAGACAAAATCCCAAGATCTTCCAAAATCCCTACTCAAAATATTGAATGGATTAGGATGGGCACTACTGTTGCAACCAATGCCCTTTTGGAGAGAAAGGGTGAAAGGATTGCGCTTTGTGTCACTCGGGGCTTCAAGGATTTGTTGCAGATTGGTAACCAGGCTCGACCGAACATCTTCGATCTCACCGTATCCAGACCCACTAATCTTTATGAGGAAGTTCTTGAAATTGATGAGAGAGTTCAGCTTGCTCCTGATAAGGAGGTGCCCAGTCAAGTTCTCGGAGCATCCTTGGTCAAAGGGATCTCTGGTGAGCTTGTGAGGATTGTGAAGCCACTTGATGTAGAGGCGTTGAAGCCTTCATTGAGATGCTTACTGGAAAAAGGTGTTAACTGTTTGGCTGTTGTGTTGATTCATTCCTATACCTTCCCACATCATGAACTGGCTTTGGAAAAGGTTGCCTTGAGCTTGGGTTTTAGACATGTCTCCTTATCTTCGACTCTGACACCCATGGTCAGAGCTGTTCCCCGGGGTCTAACTGCTAGTGTGGATGCATACTTGAGCCCAGTTATCAAAGATTACTTATCAGGGTTCATTTCTAAATTTGATGAAGGGCTGGGGAAGCTGAACGTTCTGTTTATGCAGTCAGATGGGGGACTTGCACCAGAAATCAAATTTTCTGGACACAAAGCTGTATTGTCTGGCCCTGCAGGTGGAGTTGTTGGTTACTCACAGACTCTTTTTGGGCTTGAAACTGAGAAGCCTCTCATTGGATTTGACATGGGTGGTACATCTACTGATGTCAGTCGTTTTGCTGGAACTTATGAACAAGTTTTTGAAACTCAGATTGCTGGTACCATTATACAAGCACCTCAACTCGACATAAGCACTGTTGCTGCTGGTGGTGGATCAAAGTTGAAGCTCCAATTTGGTGCTTTCCGAGTAGGACCAGAATCAGTGGGAGCACACCCCGGTCCAGTTTGCTACCGGAAAGGAGGGGAGTTGGCAGTTACTGATGCAAACCTTATTCTTGGTTATGTAATTCCTGATTATTTCCCATCCATTTTTGGTCCCAAAGAAGATCAGCCATTAGATGTCAAAGCAACTAGGGAAGAATTTGAGAAGCTTGCGAAGCAAATAAACTTCTACAGGAAGACTCAAGATTCATCTGCAAAGGACATGACAGTTGAGCAGATTGCTCAGGGATTTGTTGATGTTGCAAATGAGACAATGTGCCGTCCGATACGGCAGTTAACTGAGATGAAGGGCCATGAAACAAGAAATCATGCTCTTGCATGCTTTGGAGGTGCTGGGCCACAGCATGCTTGTGCTATTGCGAGGTCTTTGGGTATGACTGAAGTATTCATCCATAGGTTCTGCGGGATCTTAAGTGCTTATGGTATGGGATTGGCAGATGTCGTCGAAGAGGCACAAGAACCATATTCTGCCATTTATAATCCTGAGTCAGTCTTGGAGGCCTCCCGCAGGCATGATTTGTTGCTGAAGCAGGTGAAACAGAAATTACAGGATCAAGGTTTCAGCGACGAGAACATTAAAACAGACTATTATTTAAATCTAAGATACGAGGGAACAGATACCGCTATCATGGTTAAGAGACGATTAAGTACAGATGGATCAGGATTTGATTATGCTGTGGAATTTGTGAAGCTTTTCCAGCAGGAGTATGGGTTCAAGCTTGAGAATAGACATGTTCTGATCTGCGATGTGAGAGTTCGTGGTGTTGGAGTCACTAATATATTGAAACCACAGGTCTTGGAGCCTGCTTCTGGTAGCCCAAAAGCGGAAGGCGTCTACAAGGTTTTCTACTGCACTGAATGGGTTGAAACACCATTATTCAAGCTTGAACATTTGGGGTTTGGCAATACTATAGTTGGCCCAGCAATCATCATGAATGGAAATAGTACAGTGATAGTGGAACCATATTGTAAAGCCACCATAACTAAATACGGAAACATCAAAATTGAATTAGAGTCCCGCACTGTCACCACAAAAGTAGCTGAAAAAGTAGCAGACGTTGTGCAACTCTCAATTTTCAATCACAGGTTTATGGGAATAGCTGAACAAATGGGGAGGACCCTGCAGAGAACGTCAATATCAACCAATATAAAGGAAAGATTGGATTTTTCTTGTGCTCTTTTTGGTCCTGATGGGGGATTAGTCGCCAATGCTCCTCACGTACCAGTGCATCTTGGAGCCATGTCCAGTACTGTACGCTGGCAGATAGATTACTGGGGCGAGAATCTGAATGAAGGAGATGTGCTGATTACCAATCATCCTTGTGCTGGTGGTAGTCACCTTCCAGATATAACTGTCATCACACCTGTTTTTGATAACGGGAGGCTTGTTTTTTTTGTTGCAAGTAGAGGACACCATGCAGAGATTGGAGGTATAACTCCCGGAAGTATGCCCCCGTTCTCAAAGGCCATATGGGAAGAAGGCGCCGCAATTAGAGCATTTAAGCTTGTGGAAAGAGGGATTTTTCAAGAGGAAGCAATTATCAAACTTCTCCAGTTCCCCTGTTCTGATGAAGCAACAGCTTGCAAAATTCCCGGAACCCGCCGCCTTCAGGATAATTTATCCGACTTACATGCACAAGTAGCTGCAAACCAGAGAGGAATATGCCTTATCAAAGAACTTATTGACCAGTACAGTTTGGACATTGTTCAGGCTTACATGGCATATGTGCAACTTAATGCAGAAGAAGCAGTTAGGGAAATGCTAAAGTCAGTTGCTACTAAAGTCTCATCAGAATCAGCTAAATTTATAGATCATAATGATGTAATCATTGAGGAAGAGGATTACATGGATGATGGATCAATTATACACCTGAAGCTCACAATTGATTCGGATAAAGGGGAAGCTTTTTTTGATTTTAGTGGGACAAGCCCTGAGGTTTATGGCAACTGGAATGCACCAGAAGCAGTGACAGCCGCCGCAGTCATATACTGCCTGCGCTGCTTGGTGAATGTTGATATACCTCTTAATCAGGGCTGTTTAGCCCCAGTGAAAATTCATATACCCAAAGGGTCGTTTCTGTCACCAAGTGACAGGGCTGCTGTGGTTGGAGGTAATGTGCTAACATCTCAGAGAATAACTGATGTTATTCTGACAGCATTTCAGGCTTGTGCTTGTTCTCAGGGTTGTATGAACAATCTCACTTTCGGGGATGATACTTTTGGTTATTATGAAACCATCGGAGGTGGCAGTGGAGCTGGCCCTTGCTGGAATGGTACAAGTGGAGTCCAGTGCCATATGACGAATACTCGCATGACTGATCCAGAGATTTTCGAACAAAGGTATCCTGTTGTTTTGCATAAATTTGGATTGAGAGAGAATAGTGGGGGATTTGGACGTCATAAAGGGGGTGATGGTCTGGTAAGGGAGATAGAGTTCAGGAGGCCAGTTGTAGTGAGCATTCTTTCAGAGAGACGTGTTCATGCTCCAAGAGGTTTGAAAGGAGGAAGAAATGGGGCTCGTGGGGCTAATTTCTTGATTACAAAGGATAAAAGAAAGATATATCTTGGAGGTAAGAACACAGTCGAGGTGCAGGCAGGTGAAATTCTTCAGATTCTAACCCCTGGAGGCGGAGGTTGGGGTCCTTGTTGATTTTCCGGCGTTAAAAGGAAACTTATAATTGTTCTAAACTAAACCATTCAGGTGGTGTCCCAGTTGATCTGAGAATTCTTTTGGAGTCTTGCAAGTTGCATATGTCACATCGTTTTGGAAATGATAAACAAACCAAGATCTTAATCATTGTAGTGCAGACGTATATCATGCCTCCAAATATGGAGTTATGGCGGCCAACATGCCGTTAATATAATTCACCTTAGGCATTGGAAAACCTTTAGCATAAAGCGTGATGTACTGCATCATTGTCAACTATACTTAATTTAAAGAAACCACCTTTCTTGGCTATCTCAAGAAGGGCTCATAAAGTTTGGTATGACAAAGGGCTTGTTGAGGTGCTACTATCTAAAGAGAACCTGTTGCTCTTCTACTTCACCTTGAAAGCTGCATCTGTGAAAATAGTAGAAGATGGGTCTTTATTCATCCTTTAGAAGCTAAAGAAAATCCATGCTTCAGCAGTTACACATATGATTTGTGTGGTCGTGTTAGCCACTTGCAAGTGAGTGACTTAAATATAGATGGGCACTTCTATACCTGGGGCAATAAATCAATGAGAAGCTAGTTTTTGAGGAAAAAGCATGATAGTCTTGGTTAATGCGTACGGATCATAATCCTAAGGGAGAGGACTCTTTGAATAGCTCGCTATTCTCTCATAACACTCCTCTTATTAATATTTTAAAAATCGAAATGGGCATTGAACCAGTCGAAGGGAAGGTTTAAGATTTAGAGATTCAACCGGTAGTGAACCTCTATAAAACCAGCATATAATAAATAAGAAGTAAAATTTATAAAAATAAATAAAAATAAAATATTTTATTGAAATAAAAAATACACTAATATCTATTATTATATAATGAGCTAATAATAAATAAATATGAGTCTAATATAACACTTAAAGTAACAATCTTAAAATGACAATAAAAATCAAATTTGTATTTCTGAAGGAGATTGTGTTTCATCATTGTCAAAAGTTCTAAATTTTGCAACGGATTTCATCCAAAGTATTTACATCAACTTCTTCTACTGTATTAAAATAAATTATAAATTAGTAATGTATGAAATTATTCTCAATTGTAAACTTGTAATACAATATAATGTTAACTTAAATATGATCAAAATAAGATATAAACTGATCATTAATAGATGTTATTAATTCATTCGTTGTGACAAATGCATTTTTTCACAAATCATCTTGTCAAGTTCATTATAATTAAGATCAAGTGATGTTTCTTCTTCTTCTTGGATCCAAAAATTAGTATATTCAATACAATCAATTTCTATTGGATCATATGTTCTCTTCTTACTAAGCGCTCTAAATACAAAATAGAGAAATTATAAAATCAATAATAAAATAAAATTATTGAAATAAAAACAAAACTATAAAATACATGTTCTTCATTCTCAAATTATAAGTAACGTAAATAAGGCTATTAAGTCTTTGATATTCTAAACGATTTCGTTTCTTTGTATGAATACGTTCAAAAATACTCCAATTATATTCACAACCTGATATATAAGCTGTTTGACTGAGTAACATAATAGCGAGTTTTTTTCAATGTTAGAGCACTGTCACCGAATAATCTCTACTACTCATCTGTATTTTAAATTAATAGTTACAATAAAATATATTATTAATAAGTAAATAATGAATTAAAAGTATAAAACTTACTTGGCTGCATTTTTTTCATCAGAAGTTCTCTCTTTGTTGATAATCTAGCAAAACTCGTTAAACTTTCACAATAAAATTTAATTTCATTTATCGCTTGTGATTGTTCTTCAATAGAGAACATATCTTTGTATTCAGTCACATCAAACAAACCACCCATAATATTAATTGTTCGTTCGTATCTACTATATAAGCAGTAAGGATTGAGAAAATAAGCTACTAAGTGGATCCTTAGAGTAAAATGCTTATCTCATCCTCGATTAATAATATCTGTATAAGGCTTGCATAATTTCTCCTTTCTTTAAAAAAGATTTATAATTGTTTTGTGAGCTCTACACATACCATCATATATATAACCCAAAGATAGCTTCTCATTTGATTCAGCAATCCTCAATAGCCTTATAAGCGGAGCCATAATCTTCACAATGATCAAGCAAGTATCAAAAAATTTATTATCTAGAATAATAGCACAAACTTCTTTTCCTTTTTCACTCTTTGATAATTTATGACTTGAAGAGTGTTTGCTTGTCACTAAATTTTGAAGTAGTTGCTTATGCTCATAAACACTTTTCAAAGTAATAAATGTAGTTGCAAACCTAGTAACAGCGGGACGCATGAGCTCATCTCAATCTTGTTGCTTTCTTAACTAAGACAAAAATGTGACATGATTATACACAAAAATTTTGATCTTAGATGTGTGTGAAGTGAGACTAGAAATATGGTTCATACCATCATTATCTTTTAAAATAAGATTTATACAATAAGCGACGCATGAAGACCAATATGCCTATACTTTGATTGTAATAAGTACCTAGCTAATACATAATTAGCTGCATTATCTGTAACAAAATGCACAACATTCTTTGGCCCAACCTACTCGACAATTTCAGAGAATAATTCAGATAAAGCATTAGCGTTTTTACCATGTCAGAAACATCAACGGACTTGATAAAAGTTGTTCCAATATTACAATAAATCAAGGTTCTTTGTCTTTGATCAGTCCACCCATCTGTCATAATAGTGCATCATATTAATTCCCAACTAGATTTATATGTATCCACAATTAGCTAACATTTATTTTTTAAAGCTTAAAGCAAAGGCACACACAACTCATAATAAGATGGTACCTTAAATCCTAGACCTATTGTTGTTGAAGCATCAATTGTTTCTTAAACATGTGGTGAATTTAAAGCATTTAAATAAATACATGAATGATAGAACCATCTAGCTCATATTCTTTTACATCACAAAACAACATCCTTATCAACCATAAAACTTTTTAAACTAGGTTGATAACTAGGAGTAGTTCTTGGTGAAAAATAAGGATCTATGTCAATAGTAGTTTTTCTATTTCCTTTATCTAATACTTGTGCTATTTCATCATCTCCAAAAGATGTATCATAAGCCTATTTACTTTCCTTTTTCTTTTTTACTTATTGTTACAAATATTTTCCAATCATACCATGAACATCAAATGATACTTTTTACAAGAAACAATATTACCCTTAAAATCAACAAGATATTCTTTCATTCTAAAAATTCCTTCCCCTTTAAATATTCTACCGCAAAACATATAGTTATATTGGATATTCCTATAAGATGTTTGAGAATAAGAAAAATAATTCTATGCTAGATCAGACTTACCACGAGTGGAGGATGATTTCATACTCTCCATTATGATTTAACCTAAAAAGTATTAAAAAATAATTAGGTATACTATTGTCAGGGAAAAAGTATACAACTTAAATAATTATCATTATCAATTGTAATAAAGAATGACGATGACAAGTATAAAATTTCCCATATATATATATATATATATATATATAGACACACAGTTTCTCTCCTTTTTTAAAAAAATATCTTTCAATTTTTTTATTGGTGAGGATTGAAGTGGGTATTGATTTAAATTGGTCTCTTCCCTTTACACATAAGGAATATATGCCTTATATATATATACAAACACATAGTTCTCTCCTTTTTCAAAAAAATATCTTTCAATCTTTTTTATTGGTGGGGATTAAAGTAGGTGTTGATTTAAATTGGTCTCTACCCTTTACACATAAGGAATATGTGCCTTATATTTTGCTATATTCTTTTTCAGAGTTATATATGGTGAAGAGCTTGTCCTACAACTTCTTGCCTTTTTATCACACACACGTCCAAAGAGAGACAAAAGAGACTATTACTACTTTAGAGAGTTAAGGTTCTTCAGCCATGGGAGTGAACAAAATTGGTTAACAGAGACAAAATTTTAATGAAACACAAACCTAAGCTATCATCAATTACCTTTCAAGATTTATGGCTGAAGTTTAAGATTAAATTTTGTGGTTGTGTTTCCAATAGGATCAAAGTAAAAACTTATCAAGAAACACAAATGGAATAATAACATAATGGATACACAAAAACCAATAGATGTTACTTACTTATTAAACTTTGCTCCAACAAGATCCACTTCAAATAGCCTAATCAAAATTTTCGTAGCTTTCAATTTTGGTGTTTCGATCGACAAATAGAGTTCTAAATCAGAATATATATAACCCAACTACCAAAATCAGAAATTGATATGAAATAGAGTTCTAAATATTACAAAAATTAATATGAAATAGAGTTCTAAGTATTATAAAAAACTTAAACCAACTATTAATGTATTTCTAATTGTTACAGAAAACAAATTGATCAATACTACTCCTTATTTGTTAACCTTGAATAACACAGAACATGAAAAGCGAAGACAAAATGATGAAAACTATTTCTCAAGTTATGTTGTTTGTATGCTTATTTGTATCTAATAGCTTGTCTTTGCTTTAGAAAAGGTTTTATCAGTGCAAAAGTAATAACTAAAACTACATCAGAATGGGCAAAGATAGATCAAAAGAAAAACCAACAACAGAATGACCACCATACATATACACAGAAATAAAATAGCAGCAGAATGGTGTACTCACACTTATTAAAATTTGGTACAAAAAATAGTTGTGTTTTCTCGTCAGTGTTTCAGATCAAAAAATTCAAAACTTCACAGAGTATATATAATCAACTATCAAAATTAGATATTGAAATGCAATAGAGTTCTAACTATTACAGAAATTCAATAACAATGAAACTTAAATAAAACATAATATTGAAATTATCACTGCCTTATCCGTATCTCTTAACATATTGAAACTTGAATAAAACAAAATAAATTGGAACTCTATACGATATTTTCTTCCGTCCTCCTCTCCAGTAAGTCATCAGCAACAACACCAAAGAAAAAGAACAATACCCCTTCGAAATAAAAAAATAAAAGCCAAATTTAAGACAAAAATATAATAAGAATGACGAATCCCAAATAGAAAGAACATAAACATTTCGTGGCTGAATAAACCAAAACATGAGCGTAAGGAACATAGGATAGATGTAGAGACAATCTCTTCCATCATGGTACTTAGTCCTCGAAGAAGGAGTTCGAACTTGCTTCAACAATTTCGTTATCTCAGGCCAACTGTGAGAGATCTAAGAATAGATGATTAACTTAACAACATTCAGCCAAGGAGATAATGAATGGAAATCGATTTTTGCATCTATGGTTACCCACAAGTATCATATTTACCTACATGCATAGAAACGGTGAGAGATGGTGAAGAGGTGAGAGATTCTGAAATGAAATATAAAGTTTAGTAGCATTAGGTATATCTTGAAGGTAAGTATTGACAAACCGGTTAGGCCGGTTGCTGGTAAACCGACTAGTTCTCTGGTAATCAAAGATAAACCGGTTGTTTTTATACTCAAGTTATTACATAGAACTGAACCAAATAACTAGCTAGTTCACACTTTTTTCAATCAAACCGATCGATCCGGTCCAATTTTTAAATCCTTGCCTATTATGGTTCACATCGTTTTCTCTGCTGAAATAAGGAAAAGACTTTTCAAATTTACAATTTTCTACCTAAGTGGAGGGATTTCAAGAATCAATCAGCAAGGGGCTAAGCTATTAACTTTAGGAGCTTAAATTATACACTTGTATGAAAAAAACTTTAGAAGGTCAAGACTAAGCTCAAGATTCTCATTCAAAAGAAGTCAATGGGGAGCTTTTTAACTGTATAAAAAATGCAAGAATCTTGAGGCATAATGATCCCTTATCCCTATAATTCTTCGTTTAAAGCATAAAAGTTTTACACATATGTATTGGATTTGCAACCAAAGATAAGAACCTTAAGTTTCATTCTAAATGAAAGAATTTGAGATATGAAACTTATCATTTATAGATAATTTGATTCTTTTCTCAATACTTGATGAAAGGTTAATGCACATTTTTAAGAGCCTGCATGTTTTGCTATAGATAAAGATAATAACCAGATGTTTATTTGTTCAGGAGCTTTACACAGTTCTAATTAGATCTCCAGTTTGACATGTTTAAAGGTTATAAAGCCTCCTCTAATTATTTAGGCATTCTTTTATCCTCTAAAGGACCTACTTACAATGAATGTCAACCATTGATTGAAAGAATTTAGAGGAGAATCACCAACTGGTGTAAGAAAAATCTGTCTTTAGAAAGGAAAATATAACTCATCCACTTATTTTTTGATAGCCTCCATATCTATTGGTCTTCTAATGTTATATGTATAATAAGTTAAGTTAATATATTAGAGTATATCATAAAGAAAGTCCTATGTTTTCTAGATACTTGTAAAAGATCATTAGCTAAAGTTAAATAGTGTGAAATATATGTACCAAATAAGGAAGCGTGTTTGAGTATAATTCCCATCATAATCACCAAAAAAGTCCTATTGATCAAAATAATATAGAAGTTTTTCACTAAAAAGCAGGACTTTTAGGAGAGATGGATCAATACCCATTTCTTAAGGATTGCAAATTTTTAGAGTATTCAACATAAATCCAAATCTTTTTAGATAATGGTACATATTTTCAAGTTGAGGGAGAAGGTTAAGTTAAAAGTCAAGCATAAGATTGGAAATGGGGCTTTTATATGGTTTTGGCATGATAATTGGATCACCTTTAGACGTTTAAGCTAAATAACTAAACTTACACCTCTTAGGATCAACATTCTAGATTATGCTTTCGTGAAAGATGTTATGAGAAATAACTAAAGCTTATTTGACTAGTTAGAAATAGAAGCATTCATGGGCCATCTCCTTCACTATAATCTTAATTCTAACAAATAGGATTCGATTGAATAGCTCAAAAATCCCTCTTGATTTTTCTTAGAGGACTATTATAAATTGTTGTTAAGAAATGAAGCTTTAAGGGTAAATTGTCATAAGAAAGTACAACTTAAGCATGTAAAACCTATAGTGACTTTTATCCTATGGCTTGCTATAAGGAAGAGGTTGAGCATAACAGATAGACTTAAAGGAAAGAAAAAAATACTAGATTCTTGTATAGTATACAAGCAAGAACTTGATTCTATTAAACACCTCTTATTATTCATTCTTGTAGAGAAATTGTTGTCAATCATCTTAATTAAGTAGGGATTTTTTATCCTATATAACAAGCTATTACATCCAATCCATGGATTTTTATTATTCCTTGTTATTTGTATATTTCTTTTAGGTTAAAATACATTGGCAAGTATTATTGGGATTAATATTTTGAAATCATATGATATTATTCTACTACAATATGTGGTATATCTGAAAGCTAATGAATCATCACTTAAGAAGAAGGTTAAACACATGTTGATTATAAATTTAGGATGAACAAGGGGCTTGAGTAGAAGTCTAGCTAAAAGACTTATAAAGGAGAGCCAATTGAGAGGTAACCATAAATTTAGGTTTTTTTACTCTAATTTAGTAGCTTGTAGGATCTCTAATAGTAGTTTAGTTTTTTTAGTAGTTTTAGACTTATTATTCCAAATTTGTTTAGATGACACTTTATGGGGTTTTGAAGGCTATAATACATTACCTCAAAATGCTAGATAGAGACTAGATTTCACTAGTACTAGATATATATGAGTGGAATTGGATAAAGTTGGTAATCATTAATTACTAGGGGAGTACTAGTTATCCTTACACCCTCAACATTGTTTTTATTTTTAATATTTGATTTTGCTTGCTTGTTTTGTATACTAAGGATAATGTACAACCTAAGTGTGAGGGGGTCATTTAACAATTATGCTTATCAACTTCATTATAATTGGTTTAATAGGAACAGTTCTACAAAGTTTTTAAGAACTTAAGTGTGTAGGAAAGAATATTAATTGAGATGATACCTTAAGGATATGCATCAAATATACCAAAAAATAAAACCTAACAATGCAAAACTAGATTTGTAGTAGTAGTGAACAAAGACAGTATCCATAGAGAGTGTGTTTGTGTCTTTGTAATGAAAAAATTAGGGTTTAGGGGGTTTGGTTGAAATCAATAAACAAAATAAACTAAAAGTAAACTATTAAAGGTAAACCAACTCAAACAGCATAAAAGTGAAAAAAATAACAAATAGGTTTCAAATCCAGTTCTTAGTTCAATCTCAACCTTCACACAAGTCTGCATAATTAATCGTCATATTGTTCTCATACCTCTGTGCATAATTAATCGTCATATTATTCTCATACACCTCTTTGAAACTATTAACTATAAGTTAAATAAAAGGCTCTATAATCCCAATTTTCCTTTAAGATATATCTAATTAAAATAAGCTCTTTAATTAGGTTTAGTTATCAGACAACCTAGAATAAGCTCCCTAGATTTAATGTGGCAATCGCATTAGATAATAGGAAAATAGGTTAATCTAGCCAACAACCACACAAGCTTAGGTCATTTAACCAATGTTATATTATCCTTAATGATGCACAACCACTAGTTCCTCACAAGTGAATCAGAGTTATAACGATTACATATTACAATATAGATTTTGGCAATGGATTCATACATAAATAATCTATTTGAAATGCTTCATTTATACATGAATCCTAAAACATTAATGTAGTACCCCACTCTCGCAAGACATCTACCCAACATCCTGAGGGATATCTAAGTATATACCCCGAAAGGGTGGTAGGTTAAAATAATCCAAACTCATTAAAACTCAATACAAATTTTTCACATTTATTATACACATATGTGAAAATCAATAATCAAATCGAGTTCATACTTTTAGTTCATAAAACTCGAAATCACAATCGTCATTACGCTTTGATCAATCTCTTTTACGAAACATTTCCAAATTTCACCAGTTATTACATATGGAAATATTTGAATGCATATTGTATAGAAATCGCAAAATCTACAATTTTATACAAAAATAAGAAAACACAAATATAGACGCAAACTGATCCCGACCTCTACCTCTTACTTGAATATAGTAGTTATACTCCGTTTGCACAATGGGATAACTCTTCTAAGCTTGAAAATATTGCAAATTTTGAGTGAGTTTTGCGAACTCAGTGAGTGACCATTCTCGATGACTCACTCAGTCACATAACACATAATTCACATCATTTATGTAATAATCACATTGAATCACATACACTTGATCAATCATTTTGCATTTTACATTCAACATATTATAATCATTCATTTCATACATATGTAGTACACATGAGACTCATTTTCCATTCATTACTTTGTTGTGACAGCGTGCCTGAACTGTCCCGTATCCATTGTGGATATCAAGCTCATTGATAACTGTCACGTGTCCACTGGGAATACCGAGCTCATTTTACATGGTGAGTCTTTGGATCTTATACACTTTTTGAGCTTTAAGCTCTTTTTTCACAATCTGAGCTTTAAGCTCTTTTTCAGTGACTATTCCGCTCACAACTGCCTTTATGTTTCATGCATTCATGTAATAGAATGCATCATATATCATACGCTCAATCAATCACGTGTTTACATATTCACATTCAATTCACATTTTCCATCGGACCCAAAGTCCGACATTCAACATCATTGTTGAGTAACACTTTTTCAATCATATGCATATTCATATGTTTCTTTGGAACTAGGTCCGACATTCAAAGATTACATTTAGAATCACTTATTTCATCACGTTCACATACAAGTAACACTTCAATATTGCATTCAAGTATCAAACGGAATCACACAATCAAATCACATTCGCATCTCATTCATAATCACTCAATTCATAACTTAAACAAAACAAACAATAAAGTAAGACCATCTAGGTCTATTTACAGTATACTCTAGATTAGCATTTGCTTCCAAGATCTGGGATCGTCTGAATGTGGATGTTTATACTACATATCAAAATTATGCAATACGCACGTTGCACACACATTATTAATAATTGCACAATCATATAACAGTCAGTTTTATATATGTATGTGTGTAATGTATGATGCACGTTCAATGACAATCCTAGGTATATTATCCAATTTCACATCTTATGCTCCTTTTTATATCATAATTCAATCTCTCATCATTTATTTTCTAGCATTATTTGCTCTTATTATCAAATTTTCATTCACTTTAACTCGATACGCTCTACTCCTCTTCATTAAAAACAGAGTCCTTACATTTGTTTTCTTCGAAAAGTTTCTACACCTAGTTATACCTATTTTCTAAGATCTTTTGACACCAAAAATCATTTTTACAACCTCTTACAACATTTTATCATCAAAACCAAAAAAAATCAACAAATCCACATTTCCATTTTATATTTACGAAGAACATGAAAAGTGCATATTTTTCTTATGAATATGGAATATCAACTAATTCACCAAATTTAATTTATATATTAACAACTCATAAGGAGTTACTCAATACTTACTTGTTAAATCTTCAACTTCGTCAAAATCTCAAGAATCTCCATGCAAGTCACATATATCATTATAAAAGTTGGCAAGTTCCATTTTTTCTTGAGGAAAATGAAAAAAAACCGAAGTTGGAAGTAGAAAAAGGTAGATGAAAACAAGATCTTTTTTTTGGTGAAGGTTTGATGGAAAACTCTGTATAAAGGAACAAGCTTGAAGAAGATAATCAAGAAGAAGATATTTTTAAGACAAGACAAACAATGCCTTTGACTTTCAAAGTTAAAAGAATAATAGTAAACTTTTTAGGATCAACTTTACATATGACACTTGTCACTCATCCATCTCTTAGGACTTTAACTAATTCTCATTTAACTAGTCCAACCAACTCCAATATTTTTACTACAATTGTCTCTTAACTTTCAATATCATTTTCTCAAAAAATCTAAAGTCATCAATGAAATTTCTTCAATATCATTAATCCTTTATTTCTATTTCCTTCCATCAATTTACTCGCCAAGTGGCATTTTTCTAGTCTAATAATATTCTACATTTTTGGAATTTATTCCTAAAATTCACCAAAAATTCTAAATCAACAATATATATTCTCCAATTCAGATTTCAATGCAAACAAATCACAATTCTCAATAATATCACATTAACAAATCAATTATATCTGGAATGTCAATGAGTTCATGTACAGTCATCTTAATGTGTGCAAAAATTCAAATTTGTGTGCGTGTATGCTAACAATACGCATGAGCATGAAAAACATTTTTCTTAATCTCTCATCGATCTCTCATGTATCGTATTTTTGGTTTCTAACTCTTAATATGTGAACGGAATGTTTCATTTCTCCCCTCCTTATAAATTTCATCCTCGAAATTCTTATCTGATTGTTCAGGAAGAGAAGGGTATTATTTTTCTTATATACTCCTCTGTTTCCCATTAAACTTCATTAGTCAAATAATTTCTTCCAAATGACCATGGTCAATGTAATCAAGCAATCCTCTAATTATTTCTTCAGATATCACACTATCTTAATTGTTTCCTCAATAAGTTAGGTTACTCAAAATTTTCACTTCGCAAGCGACCAAACATCTTTGTCAAATTATATCATTATTTCTTAACATACTCACATCTTACACATTATAATTATGAGACATATTTGTTGATAATACAACTCATAAGTTATTGTTCCTATGCTCATAATGACTTCATATGGACCAATATAATTCAAGCTAAGTTTATCCTTTTTCCTAATCTAAGCACATCTTACCAAGGTGATACCCTCGGAAGCCTTTCATTTTTTTCACTTCTCTTCAGTGTTAATACAGTTAACTCATAGTCCTGTCTCATTATATTTCATAACTTTGATGTTGATCCACCAAAATTCATTCGTCTTTCATAAGCCACTTTATTTTTATTACAGATTCATTTCACTCACTAACAATATCTCAAATTTATTCTAGCCTTTAACTATTTTTAGGCCCTCTTTATTTCAATGTAAAGGCAAACGACTCTTTTTGTTATACAATGCCTCACATTGTTTTGTAATGATATCACTATGATAACGATTGTTATGCCTGTAGTCAATTAGAACTATACATTGATCTCATATTCCTATAAGCTTTAAGCATATCTCCAACAGTTAAGACTGTTGGCCACTCATACATGTTGTCACTTATTTCTACATCCTTTGCCGTTAAGTATTATTCGGCGTATTCCTACAAGGATGTATAGCTTCAGTTGTTTCTTATGCTTTCTCTAATAACATCTTTGCTCATTCATCTTTCATTTCAATCAAAAAGTAACGTTTTTCCTATTTGGACTCAAAATTCAAATTCATTTTCAATTCTTCACTAAGATTCACAATTTCTAAATCCTCAATTTGGGTTTTGTTAATCTTTTCATGTGGAACTGATCTTAAATTCAATAGCTAACAATACTTTGATTTGCCCAAAATTCAACTCAAAATTCTATGATCTTTATTTCACTAGGTTTGGTAACCTCAATATCTAAATTTGTGCTATTTCGTTATTGAATTTTCTATTCAATACATCATATTATAACACTAGCTTTACTAGGAATTACCCATGTATACATCATAATCTTCCAATAACTATATCCATTGTCTCTGTCTCATTTTCAATTCTTTCAAACTCAGTAATTACCTCAAACTTTAATGATCTCTATAATTTCCAAAATGTTTCTGTATATATATATTGTCTCCAAGCTTTCAAACAATCACTATGGTAGCAAGTTTCAATTTATATATCAAATAATCAACTTATGAGGCTTAATTGTCTTTATGTATACAAAATCACTTTATAATGCTGTATTGGATTTTATCCTAATCTCTTATACAAATATCATCATATACTACAAAATCTCCAAATCCAAACGATATAATTAATATCAGTGTTATAATTCCTCAAAATTCTCTGTATATTTTACTTGGGGTTTCTCACTTCATAATTACCTCTATTTTCTTGGGTCTCCCAACATGCTATGTTTAGACACTATACAACCTAACATTTTATTCAATCAACCGAAGATTCACTCCTATTGAAATTGGCATAGAATTGTTTCTACCTTTATGATATGTAGGATTTCCTCCAGTATTTAAAATATTCTTCTTAACTGTTAAAATACATTCAATATCTCATCTATGATCATTTTCACTAGTTGATCTAATTTTGTTTGGATCACCTTAATCTTTAATTTCATGATATTGTTGGGGGCATTGTTACACAAACAAATATAGCCAAAACTCTATGTGCCTATAATTAGTTCTCATAATTCCTTAGGTAACAAATTCCTCAATGAGGTAATATTATCTCATGTTAATTCCAGTTTAACAATTAACTTATTTTCTTGAATGATTTTCTCCATTTATTCGATTTCTTGTGATTTCGCATTGACTTGTTCTAATGTCTGTTCATTTAGACTAATTTCTCCACACATCTCAATTTATTTGAAATCTTAATTTCTTGTGTTGATAACGCATTCATCAGATTTGATTTGTATCTCTTATACTTTATGTCACCTCAAATTCAAGAATTCATCACTTAGTTGGATACTTTACTTCAACAAAATGCATACACTCTCAGTAGCATATTCTGCCTCTTATGCTTGAGTCTCCGTTAGGATTAAGACTCCAATATCATTTTTAATTTCTTCCTTCATTGATCATTCTTAATAATAAACTATCTGGTCCGCTTAATCTAATTCGGTGAAATTCTTCTTTGAAAGAAGATTTCTTGTTACTATCATCTATACTGTTCATATAACCTTTATCAAACCACTGTTTTCATTATTGCTTATCAGACATTCTTAATACAAGATCATCTTTTATCATTTCTTACAGGATCATAATGTTCTGGTTACCAAAACCCGATGAAGTAGTAGACATCATTATTGTCACATATATTTAGGTGTGTATCATCAAGGTCATCTCATTCTATCCAAAGATTTATTTCTGACAGATCACCAATTATCTTACAATAGTTCTACTTTGATCTTAATTAATCCTAGTCAATATTTCTCTCTTCTATTGTCATTTATTTCATCTCCCATATGTATATTCTCAGTCAATTCAAAATTATAGATGTATAATCATCGTAAAATTCTGATATCAATTCCCACTAATATATTCTTATGGTGGACCGTAACTCTTGTCACATTAATCAAACAACCACTTCGGTTCCAATTTCATCTTCTTAAGATTATAACAACTTCTGTTTTCATTACATTCTACTTGTACACTTTAATCTCATCATTTTTACTTGTCTCCCTATTTTCCTCAAACAATCCATGATAATACATCCACATCTGTACCACATTCGGGGATATAACACCACAGTACAATATTGGTGTCATATTCAATAATACTGACACTAATATAAATACGTAGAATCATTATCTGTCATATTTACATATACACTATATCTCATTTTTAATTATCCACAAGCTTTCGTTTTCTCACATTCTGAAAAAGCACCATTTTTCTCACTAATTCTATCAACTCAAACTCTTAACACATGCTCATGCGTGTGACTTATACTCATGCGACTCAGACTAGGGATTAGTTGCTACTATCTACTATGACATGACAAAAATGCATGTATCTTGACATATATTTCAAAAACGCCCATGTAAGATACTAATTACGGGCTCTGATACCAAACATGTAGCACCCTACTCTCGGAAGACACGTACCCAACATTCTGAGTGATATCCAAGTGCCTACTCAAAAGGGTGACATAATAAAACAGTCCAAACTCATTAAAACTTTGTATAAATTTTTCACATTTATTATAAACATATGCGAAAATCAGCAATCAAATCGGACTCATACTTTTAGTTTATAAAACTTGAAATCACAATCGTCATTACATTTTGATCAATCTCTTTCATAAAACATTTCCGAATTTCACCAGTTATTACACATGGAAATATTTGAATACATATTGTACAGAAATCTCGAAATATACAATTTTATACAAAAATAAGAAAATACAAATGCAGGCACAAACTGATCTCGACCTTTACCTTTTACTTGAATGCAATGGTTATACTCCCGTTTGTCCAATGGGTAAATCTTCTAAGCCTAAAAAATATTGCAAATTTTGGGTGAGTTTTGCGAACTCAGTGAATGACCATCCTCAATGGCTCACTCAATCATATAACACATAATTCACATAATTTATCTAATAATCACATTGAATCACATACACTTGATCAATCATTTCACATTTTACATTCAATGCATTATAATCATTCATATCATACATATGTAGTGCACATAAAACTCATCTTTTATTTGTTATTTTGTTGTGACCAAGTGTCTGAACTGTCCCGTATCTATTGTGAATACCGGGTTTATTGATAATTGTCTCGTATTCGTTAGGGATACCGGGCTTTTTTTATATAATAAACTTTTGGCTCTTATACATTTTCTGAGCTGTAAGCTCTTTTTTCACAATCTGAGTTTTAAGCTCTTTTCGGTGGCTACTCTAATCATAACTACCATTATGTTTCATGCATTCATGTAATGAAATGCATCATATATCATATGCTCAATCGGTCACATGTTTACATATTCACATTCAATTCACATTTTCGATTGGACCCAAAGTCCGACATTCAACATCATTGTGAGTAACACTTTTTCAATCATATGCATATTTGCATGTTTCTTCAGAACTAGGTCTAACATTCAATGATCACATTTAGAAGAACTTATTTCATCATGTTCATATACAAATAGCACTTTAATATTGCATTCAAGCATCGTAAACCTCAGACCTTCATTGTCCGAAATCACAGAATCAAATCACATTTGCGTCTCATTCATGATTACTTAATTCATAACTTAAACAAAATAAACAATAAAGTAAGACCACTAGGTCTACTCACAGTATGCTCCAGATTAACGTTTGTTTCCAAGATCTGGAATCGTCTGAATGTAGATGTTTATCCTACATATCAAAATTATGCAATACGCACATTGCACACACATTATTAATAATTGCACAATAACATAACATTCAATTTTACACATATGTTTGTGTGTAATGTATGATACAAGCTCAATGACAATCTTGGGTATATTATCTAATTTCACATCTTATGCTCCTTTTTATATCATAATTCAATCACTCATCATTTATTTTCTAGCATTATTTGCTCTTATTATCAAATTCTCATTCACTTTAACTTGATACACTTTACTCCTCTTCTTTGAATCATAACCTCAATCATGTGAATATCTTTATTCCCAAACAAACTCATACTTTTGGTACTTTGCTATCAACAATGCATTCATTAATGTTATTCCAACATTACAAGATTACATATTATCCAAACTCTCCTTTCTTCATATAAATTTCTCCAAATTACCAGACCTTTGGGTCTATTCTTCATATAATGCAAACAAAGTAATTTGGCAACACTTTCACTGTTTTTATACTAAAACAATACATTATAGTCAACTTCTATCCAAAAATTAAAATTCTTATAGATTAAATAAAAATTCCAATTCTTCATATAATTTATATCCCTTGTCTCTAGTTTACTCTGAATAAAAACTCATCTCATTTGGATGATTACAGAATAAGATATTGTTAAAATACCCCGAAATATGTTCAGTAAAATATTCTAGTTCATACTATTCCCACAGATTCCCTCTCTTTCATTCAACCAATATTTTTCAAATCAATTCATAACACAGCCAATTTTTATGGAGAGTAGAATAATGTATTAGGAATCTGGTTCAAGAAGTAAGCCATTTGGAGGTCTAGAGAGAAGTTATGATCAAAAGAAGTAAGACTGTTCAATTACAAAATGCTCTCGGGTATTAGAGAGCACAGTGTCACGATGTGACAATTAAAATCACGTTGGTCCAACAATCGACTCTCATGGGTGTGAGATAGAAAAGTGGTGTGAGAAATAAAAAATCACAGGTGTGAGGGAGAGTCACAAGCATGACAAAAGAAAAACAAAAGGGAGTCGTGATCACGCTTCATCTCGATCGCGACTTCCCAGTGATCGCGGCTCTGTCGATTCGACCTTAAGATCGATCATTGAAAACCGGTCAAAAATAATAAATTCCAAGATTGCGGTATAAGTTGCAACCTCGGGTCG
>JANTPM010000002.1:33989738-34001289 GCA_025434745.1 Erythroxylum divaricatum | reverse complement strand
TCAATCCATAACACAAGACATCGTTCAACACTTGATTAAACTATAACCAAGCTCATTTAAATACAAGCAATAAACCCTAACTCAGGAATTTACAACACTGTAAATAAACTAGATGATGTAAGATGTAAGATGTAAGATTAACTCCCTTTTTTGTAGAACCGGTGAACTCAAGTCATTGCTACATCTTCAAGAGGAAGTGTGGTTTAGCTGCGCGCATAACTCCAGACTGTCTTTCAACTGCTGATGATTGAACGATACTCATGGTAGCAGAAGATACTGACGGTGGCGACGAAACGGTGGTGATGGTTGAGGATGATAAAAACTGGAAAATGATGAATGAAAGAGATGATTGTCTTCCTTCTGCCTCCAAGCATCTCCGCAGTCTATCCGTCCCCTCTGACCTAAAAATATCGAAGTTTATAAATGATGGACGCGGGTCGGGTCAAAACAGTGAGAGACGTTCTCAAATGGAGTCCGGGTATTTATCTGCTCGCCACGACGTGATGGATGGTTGCGTCACGACGTGCTTCATTTTAATCCTCGCCGCGGCCAGGTGCTTGTAGGCACCGGGACGTGCACTTTTTGGATCGCTCGCAGCGGTGAGATGGGAGGTTGCGTCGTGGCGTGCTACTCTGATACGCTCGCCGCGGCATGTTGCTTGTAGCACGTCGCGGCGTGCGAACGTGTTGCGGCGTGTTGACTTCCCTTAACGCTTTGACTCTTCTTTTCCCTACAAATTAAACAGCAATATGGCAGAATCAATTGTCCTTGAAAAATTATGATAGAACTAATGTAAATTTGTGACAATTTTACTATCAAATTGTATAAAGTGTAAGCTCATTATGATGGGACAAATTAAAGCACAATGTCACAAATTAAGAGTCAAAAAGTACATTAAGAGCAGTAAAAATGTAGCCAATTAATAAGATAAACTTGGGCTCAATCACCCAGTCACTCACCTTCACTTCGAGCCCCCATAACTTTCAATTCAGAAACCCAAAAATTTCAGACTTTATATCATTAAAAACTAAAAGAAATATCTACAATTTTCATGAAGGCAATTTTGTCGAAATCTTCCTAGATCAATATAATTTAATCATGAAAGTTTCAGACCACATTTTTACCCCTTTTTCTCAGCTTTTTCTTCATCATTTCCATCTCAATATTATCACTCAATCTCTCTCACATGATTTCAGATGGCTAAGATTTTTTTAGAGATGTAAATCAATGTGTTATGAATATAATGATTCAAGTCTCATGTCATTTGGAGGTCGGAAGAAGGAGATATAGCTAAAAAATCGAAGGATGCTGCGTCAGCTTCCATGCGTGATCGCGAGTTTTGTTCACGATCGTGTTGAGCCAAAAGAGGAAAGTCTGCATGATCACGCTTTTCCACTTCCTCTCCCAAAAATGCGATCCTTCTTCTCTTTAGATACTGTGATTTTCTTCTCTTCTTTCTCTTTCACTTAAACAATTTCTAACTTATTTCAACCTCCATTTTCGACTTCCATTTTGCTACAAACATTCAAAATCAATCAAAAATCTAGATTTAACACCAATGTCAAAAACCAGAAATTCTCATGCATGTTCTTCATATTTCTGCACTGCTGCACTTTTTCATATCTTGTACATTTTCCATTTTTTGCATTCTCTTAAATTTCTTCCTCTGACTATCATTTAAGCAATCTTTTTCATCTCAGAACATCATCTTACAACTATTTTTTAACTCAAAATTTATTTTTTTATTCATCTCTAA
Source organism: Erythroxylum divaricatum (assembly GCA_025434745.1). Lineage (NCBI taxonomy): Eukaryota > Viridiplantae > Streptophyta > Magnoliopsida > Malpighiales > Erythroxylaceae > Erythroxylum > Erythroxylum divaricatum. Next base: position 33,999,533 of record JANTPM010000002.1, on the reverse strand, counting down.
AACTCACGTACATGCATATATATACACTGTGAAAATAGAGCCCTCATGTTTGTTTTCTTCAACAAATTTCTACACCTAGTTATACCTATTTTCTAAGATCTTTTAACTCCAAAAATCATTTCTACAACCTCTTACAACATTTTATCTTCAAAACCGAAAAATCAACAAATCCACATGTTCATCTTATATTCACGAAGAACATGAAAAGAGTATATTTTTCTCATGAATATGGAATATCAACTAATTCACCAAATTTAATTTATATATCAACAACTCATAAGGATTTACTTAATACTTACTTGTTAAATCTTCAACTTCGTCAAAATCTCAAGAAGCCCTATTCTCTATGCAACTCACGTACATCATTATGAAAGTTGGCAAGTTTCGGCTTTTCTTGAGGAAAATGAAAGAAAACCAAAGTTGGGAGTAGAAAAAGGTTGATGAAAAGAAGATCTTTCTTTGGTTAAGGTTTGATGGAAAACTCTGTGTAAAGGAACAAGTTTGAAGAAGATAACCAAGAATAAGATATTTTTAAGACAAAGTTTGATGAAAACAAGATCTTTCTTTGGTGAAGGTTTGATGGAAAACTCTGTGTAAAGGAACAAGCTTGAAGAAGATAACCAGGAATAAGATATCTTTAAGACAAGACAAACAATGTCTTTGTCTTTCAAAGTTAAAAGAATAATAGTAAACTTTGTAAGATCAACTTTACATATGACATTTGTCACTCATCCATCTCTTAGGGCTTTAACTAATTATCATTTAACTAGTCCAACCAACTCCAATATTACAATTGTCTGCTAATTTTCAATATCATTTTCTCAAAAATTCTAAATTGTCAATAAAATTTCTTCAATATCATTTAACCTTTATTTCTATTTCCTTCCATCAATTTAATCAACAAGTGGCATTTTTTCTAGTCTAATAATATTCTACATTTTCAAAATTTATTCCTAAAATTTACCAAAAATTCTAAATCAACAATTTATATTCTCTAATTTAGGTTTCAATGCAAATAAATCACAATTCTCAATAATATCACATTAACAAATCAATTATACCTAGAATGTCAATGAGTGCATATACAATCATCTTAATATGTGCAAAAATTCAAATTCGCATGCGTGTATGCTAATAATATGCATGAGCATGAAAAAACATTTTTCTTAATATCCCATTGATCTCTCATGTACCGTATTTTTGGTTTCTAATTCTTAATATGGGAATGAGATGTTACAATTAAACAAAGAATAACATAATCAATTCTAAAAAAGAGCGAAACAACACTAATAGATTAGGAGATACTCAAACGTGTTTGTTAGCTGCAAATGTAGATGAGGCATTTTTTTAATCCTAATGACTTTTTAAGGCCAATTTTTTTATAAAAAAAGATAAAGTTAATAAGGAATGTTATTAATTATTACACCAATTGTTACTCATGAGATGATCAAAATCTACTAAACTCACAAATGAAGGTTTATATAAGAATGCTTTCGGTGATTTTGAGATGTTCATTACTATTCATCAAAGAGACAAAGTCAATTATGGTGTATATTTTTTTCACCTTTGTTGCTTGTTGGAAAATAATAATCACTTTATTTGGTTTATAATGTTACTTTTGTTGTTGTATAATTATTTTGTAAGACCGATTCGAAAGAGGTGTTCTAAAATTGACAATATTTGCAATTCAAATTTTAAGTCAATGTATGAATACAACAGGGTGTGAAAGGAATTTGAGTTTATTTGAATTCATCAATTCTAAGAAAAGGGATAGATTGAAATATAAAATATTGAATAACTTAGTTTTTTATTTAATACAACTAAAAGCTTTAACAAAGATATGTTATTATCATTATTAAGTTGAATATATATTTTTTGTAATTTTTTAATAATTTATTTTTATTTGTTTAATAAGACTCTTAATATAACAAATAGTTTTGTAGATTTAATTTGTCTTGAACATATCGATCTTTTAGTTTATTGGACTTTTAAAGAACTAAGTTTGATAGGTAAGAGTAACTTGAAATATAATCTTAGGTGAAAAAATATTAATATGTTATTTAGTGTAATGAATTTGAATGACGGTAAAGATGAAATTCCTCTCCATAATGATGATTTTGGTACTAAATAAGAATTGATGTTAATATGATTTGAGCAAATATTCAATTGAATAAAGTTCCAAAATTTTCATTATTCTCTTCTTTTAATTTCACTTGTATTTGATACATATGTTAAAGTCTATATATGCAATATAAATATAAAAATATTTATTGTAAATATTTTTATTTTATATTTCACTTCTAGTTGGTCATGTTCCTCAACACAAATTCTTGTTGTAATATTTATAAAGTCATGAAACTTTATTATTCTTTTTATTTGATATTTTGATATAATTATTCTTTACTATACAATGAAATTATAATATTTTAAATACTTTGTATTATCCTTATTTTTACTTTATATGGTGATTAAATAATCTTTTTATATTAACTATAATTATTATTTATAAGTGAAAAATAATATTAATATAAATAACTTAAGGTGAAAAATAATATTAATATAAATAAATGGATTATTTTTATTTCAAATTTATATTATTATTATTTTTAAAGACAGAGTTAATGCAAAATTATAAATTATAGAACATATAAGAGCTATTTTATAATTTTAAAAAATTTAAGAATTATTTTGTAAACTTTAAACCTTACTCGAAGTGATACTTGACATTAATCATCATTGAAATATTACTTTATTAAAACTAAATTTAGTATCGAATATTAGTGTGGTGTTCATAACGACACCAGAATACAAATGTGGGATTTAGAAAATGCAGGGATATTGAAAGAAAAAAAAAACCAAATACGACAACGAAGGAGGAGTTTTAGATGCGAGAGAAGATATTCATTTATCCAAAGATGCATAAGCTTTCTGATCACCAAATTTTGGCGTTGGTGCCTCACGTCTTTTTAAACTCGTGATTTGACCCAAACATTTAACTGGAATTGACTAGCACTTTCGCGTCCGCTCTCGTACGCTTGTAGAACCCTTTAAGACTCTCTCTTATTGGTGGACCCCGTCTCTACGTGGAAATTTAGTTAACCGGCTTCTTCTGTCACCTTGCTTTACTTTTAACCACCAAACCGGTTCCCAGTTTCTTCGCTATTGGTCTTCGATCCTCGGCTCATCTTCTCTGCTGTGCATCCCCATTGTAATCATGACCTTACTTGAGGAGAAGATTTTCTGATCAATTTTATGTCTATTTTATAAATTTTAATTATTTATTTATATAAATTTTATATTTATTTATATTTATTTATGCGAAATTTATATAAATAAATAGCTAAAATTTATAAAATAGAATAAAATATTATAAAATTAGACAGAAAATCTGAAATCGATTATTCGACTACTTTGATCAGCTTCAACCATATTCATGTAGTTGTGAGAGCACTTGATGATTATCTCCCACAATTTAACCGTCATGAATTCCCATCCCGTAGGACAAGGGTTAAATTATTACAAAGGGCATATTAGCTTCTTTATCAAGTTGTACCCCACCCAAACGGAGAAGCCAGTAAATGTAAGCCACGTCCTCTGTTGGGGGGCAATGGGTGACGGTAAAATGACATTTGTATACCCAGCTTTTAGCCAAAATTACAGTGCATGTCAAGACGGCAAATGACGTGGCGAGAGAACAATGGCGGTTTTAAGAAAAGTAGCAAGCACCACCCCATTCACAATCTCCTCTTGGTGCGATTTTTCCTTTTGTTGGATTTGTCGTAATAATTAATAAAGTTGAAATCTCCCAAATAAATGAATATAAAAAAGGTTTGGAGTGACTATTTCCTCAATTAATAATTCTTTTTTAAAAGAATATAATTTTGTTGTTTTCCACGAAAGAAAGCGCATAGAAATTGGAGATGGAAGGAGAAGACTCTCTTTCTCTATCAAAGGACTTCTCTCTCTTCTCTCTCACTAGAGCAAGGATTTTTCTCCTCAGGTAAATTTTTGGTTCATTCATATCTTGAAAGCCTCTTTAGCTTTCATGCTCTGTGAAGTGGGGTTTTTGCTACCTTCATCATGGTTGAGTAGATCTTTGAAGCAACACTTTACTTTCTTACCTGGAACCAAGGAAACTGGGAAGATTCTCTTCTCAATCACTTGGACAACACTTTGGTTTTGCTTTATGTGCTTGTGATCACTTGCATGGATTTTCTTCTTTTTTTTTTTTGTGGGTTGATCCAAAAGACTAGATCTTTTTGCTATCTTATTTGATCTTCTCATTCTATTTCTTTCTTTTGGTTTTCCCCTTTGATTTAAAATTTTCACTATGACTTGTTTGTTTGATGTTTATGTTTAATCTGATGGCGTTCACTTCTGCTTCTTTGTCTTTTTAATTTCTTATAGTTTCCTTTTTTTATTACACTCTTTTCTTAATGGTTAAAGGTCATGCATTTGATGTCTATTGTTCCTTGACTTTCTTTTCGCTTGCTGATAAAACTTTAAAAAAAAAATCAATAAACGGAAAGATACTTTTTTTTTTTTTTAAGTATCGTCTTTCCAGTGAAGAGTGTTATTTTCTTCATATATGTGTTACAAGTGAAGGAAAAAAATGCTTATAAAGATTTTGGTAAATTCTCTTGCACTCGCTGATTGCTAAATCTAGGAATTTTAACAAGCTTGGGGCTTAGAATCTATGTGTCCCTTTTCCGGGTTTTCCTCCGATTATTTGTGTTGTGTGTTTAATATACTGATTTCTGTCATTTGGTGAGTTTGAGATTGCTTGCATCCTCTCGTAACAAATTGTTTTACAACCTTGAATTGGAATCCCTTATGCAACTTTTTTGTCCTTACTCCTCTCATTACCGACGAGTACAACTTAGAGTCAGAGTTAAAACACCCCACCTGGTGCCTACTTTACCTCTTGCTTTCTTTTCATTCTTCTACCTCCCTTCCGAAACTGTCAGAACATTGCGTACCTTCCAATGCCACTGGTGTGATGGAGTAGTTTGCTGTTGCTGTCTCCTGTTTTATGGGTGGGACGATGGTTGTCCCATTATGATTTTTATTACTTCTCCGTACTATAAGCATTGTTGAGTTTTTATGTTTTTCTGGTCTTAGTTTACTGATGAGATGATAATTGGACTTATCTGCAGATTGATTAATGTGGTTGTATTTCATTTTCAGTTGTGCTTTTGGGCAAATGAATGTATTTGCTGAGGAGTGGAGGGTTTAAAGCCCACTTCAATTTGATTACTTGCTGTTGCCATAATTTATTTTGGGCAGAAGTAAACTGTTCAACATAGATATGAATCACTTGACTATTGAGACGGAAGATGCTTTTGCAAACATGCTTGATCTTGCAGCTAATGATGACGTGGAAAACTTGAAAAGATCAATTGAGCGTGATCCTTCCTGTGTTGACGAGGTTGGCCTATGGTATGGCCGTAAGAAGGGTTCCAGGCAAATGGTTAATGAGCATAGAACCCCCTTGATGGTGGCAGCCACATATGGAAGTGCTGACGTTATTAAACTGATTCTTTCTCTATCTGATGTTGATGTCAATCGAGCTTGTGGCCTGGATAAAAGTACTGCACTGCATTGTGCTGCTTCAGGTGGGGCGGTGAATGCTGTTGGTGTTGTGAAGTTGCTTCTATCCGCAGGTGCAGATCCTAATTTGATCGATGCAAATGGTAATCGTCCAATTGATGTTATTGTTTTGCCACCAAAACTTCAACATCTGAAGATGGCTCTTAAAGAGCTCCTTGCCACTGATGATTCAGTCACTGAATGTAATCTAAGGATCTCTACTCTGCCAAGAAATTCGAATTCCCCACCGCTTTCACCTTCCATGGAAAATGGGTCTCCTTTGTCTGGTTTAGATTCTCCTATGAAATCAAAGTTTAGCGATGCACCTTTTTACCCTGCATCAGAAAAGAAAGAATACCCTGTGGATCCATCTCTTCCAGACATTAAAAATAGTATTTATTCCACTGATGAATTCAGGATGTATTCTTTCAAGGTGAGACCTTGTTCTCGTGCCTATTCTCATGATTGGACTGAATGCCCTTTTGTTCATCCAGGGGAAAATGCACGGAGAAGGGATCCTAGAAAGTTCCATTATAGCTGTGTTCCATGTCCTGATTTTCGTAAAGGAGCGTGCCGACGAGGAGATATGTGTGAATATGCACATGGTGTTTTTGAATGCTGGCTACATCCTGCCCAGTACCGAACAAGGCTTTGCAAAGATGGTACAAATTGTGGCAGGAGGGTTTGCTTTTTTGCCCACACAGTTGAAGAACTTAGACCACTATATCTTTCCACTGGTTCTGCTGTACTATCTCCTCGGTCAAGCACTTCTGGTGCTACTGCAATGGATTTTGCTGCTGCCATGAATCTCTTGCCAGGCTCGCCTTCTTCGGTCTCTGTTATGTCTCCCTCACCATTCACTCCGCCCATGTCTCCATCTGCTAATGGAATGTCACACTCATCTGTTACTTGGCCTCAGCAAAATGTTCCAGCCTTACATCTTCCTGGGAGCAATCTTCAGTCTAGTCGGTTGAGATCTTCCCTTAACGCAAGAGACATTCCAACAGATGACTATTCTTTGCTGTCTGATTTTGATGTGCAGCAACAACAGCTCCTAAATGACTTGTCAAATCTTAGTCAACCATCTTTGAGCAACAACTCTCTGAACCGTTCAGGTCGGTTGAAAGTCTTAACACCTTCAAATCTTGATGATCTTTTTTCTGCAGAGAGCTCATCACCCCGGTATGCAGATCAAGCATTAGCTTCAGCTGTTTTCTCCCCTACTCACAAATCTGCCATTCTCAATCAATTCCAGCAGCAGCAAAGCATGTTGTCACCAATCAACACTAGTTTTTCCCCGAAAGCTGTTGATCACCCTCTATTACAAGCCTCATTTGCGTCTGGAAGAATGTCCCCTAGAAATGTGGAACCCATCTCACCGATGAACTCTCGAGTCTCCATGTTAGCTCAACGAGAGAAGCAACATCATCAGCTTCGTAGCCTCAGCTCCCGGGAGCTAGGGTCCAACTCGGCAGCCATTGTTGGGTCCGTAAATTCTTGGTCAAAATGGGGTTCTTCAAATGGTAAACTTGACTGGACTGTCAGTGCAGAAGAGTTGGGTAAGCTACGCAGATCAAATTCATTTGAGCTTGGTAATGGAGAGGAGCCTGATTTGTCATGGGTTCAATCTCTGGTTAAAGAATCTCCTACTGAGATGAAAGAAAAGCTGGCTTCACATGTCTCTATTGGGGCTTCCGCAAGTGAGAATTCAAATTTGAATGCTCAAATGGAAGCAGTTGATCATGCAATGGCGGCGTGGGTGGAGCAATTGCAGATTGATCAGCTTGTGGCTCAGCAAAACTAAAACAAAATTTTCCGATCTCCTAGGTATTGAAAAACAGAAGATTTTGGTAAATAATTTCCTGTTTTTTGGGATTTTGTTGGAAGGTAAAACCTAACCAAAGAGGGTGGTGGAGATGGAGAAAAAATGAACAGTCACTTCGAAAAGGGGTAAGAATTCATTTTCATAGTCATTTGTTATTACAGAAGTTACTAAACGGTGACATAACCTCTCGGGTACAATTGGGGGAAAAAAAAACAAAGTCGAGGCCAGAAACCTAGGTTTATTTTTTCGTCAAATATTCTTACCATCTGAATGCCTATTATTATTCGAGTTACGCTGTAACTAAGTTTAGATTCCAATGTCTTTCAGTTTTCTTCTATGTTCACCCTGATCTTTGGCAAGTGGCAACTAAAATAGTTATTGAAAAGCTTTCTATATACTCTGCCAATTTGTACCTGATGGATGGAACTGAAATTAAGCTCAAGTTACATTTTGTTGTTGGGCATGCCCACTGTCTTTTTGAAATATCAAAAGCTCATTTTGTCCAACTCCAACTCTTGGTTGGTAGTGAACATGATAGTCACTGCTCAAACTAATTGGAATAGGGGATGGATTGAGATGTGGAGCATGTCTGCTGGTGGTTAATATAGCATACTTGAACAGCTTTTTAGATTGCAGATGATATTGTTCTTGCCAACTCGTGCAGTAGCATCTAACATTGGCCATATATTTTCAATTACCTCAGGACTGTACATGTCCAGGATTGTTCAGTTCCTATGTAAACACATCGGGAACCCTTTTACTTTCTTTCTATGTTATGCTAACATGAAGGATCTTTATAAATTGAACAAAACTTATATAGAAAATTGTTGGTGGGAGATGCTTGCGACCTTCCAGTGGAAATTTAACAATGAAGACAGACTTCGGAAGTAGACTTCCAATTCCTGCCAGGGGAACAAACAAGAGGACATTTAATTCCATTTCTTTTTCGTCTAGAGTTTTAACTCTTCCTTTGCACTTGTCAATTCCTGCCAGGGGAGCAAACAAGAGGACATCCAATTCCATTTCTTTTTAGCCTACGAAGCAGCGGAATAAGCCAAGAAAAAGAGACGAGACGAATCATTGAGCACAGGGGATATAAGTTGGAGCCTACCTGAAAAGATAATGATTTGTTGCACCGAAGGTCAATTTTATGTCTCACCATGTCATAAAGCTTATTGCAAACATTATAGGATATTCTGGTAGAGGTAATTGGCACACCAAGTTATGGGAAAGGAGGAAATTTTGTAGGAAAATTAATTCTATCAACAACACCTTGAACAACACATTGAGCAAAGCAAACTGCATTAGCAGAGTGATATGTGCTTAACTATTTATACATTTATATTTTAACACTTATTGATTATTGTGAAATGTTTAAGATACTCACTTTAGTTAATATTTGATTTTAGGTATAATTAAGAAGCATAAAAGCTAAAATAAGTTAAGAGTACATTCATTGAGACAACATTTTGATGTTCAAACTCAACCCTTATAGAATAAGAAGGAGATAGATTAGGGTGATGATTGAATAATAAATCATAAGAAGAACAACAATTCAGCCAAACCTGAGAGATAAACAGTCGTGTATATACTTATATGATCGTGTATACATTCGGAAGATCATTTTTGGACTTACATGATTGGAAACATGGATGTGTATTTTCATGAGTTTCACGTTTTTATGAATTATATGGTGTGATATATGACTATGTATCAAACTGTGTATATACCCATAAACCTAAATTTTCATATAAATACAACATTTGGATGATAAAAACAAAGATGGATCGATTTTGGGACACAACGGGGGGCAAAACATATAAATGTTTGAGGTTTAAATATCTTATGGTTTCCATGGTGCTAAAAGCACCTATTCACTTAACTCTACATATCGTAAATTAGAAAGGAATCTTGCAAAAAGAGAACAACTTCTTGAGAAGAAAGACACTTATTTTATCAACTAACTTAAATGTCATGTTTATGAACTAGCTAAATATCCAATTGCTCTTTATTTTTTTTTTATATATATGAGATCAAAATAGCAATATTTAAATGAGTAGCATCTCCTAATGAAGTGATTCAAAAAGTGGCAAATATGATGGTGGAAATCTTTTATAGTTATTAGAATGTAGTCCATTATACTATGTCAATTAATGTTATTTTTTGATTTAACATACAAGCTAATTGCAATTGAATATTATTTTTGTAAATTATATGGTGATTAATCTTTAATACAAGTTTATATCGTTTTTTTACAGAAAGGGAAAAAGAAACTACGAAGCTAAATGAGTCGGGAAAAACAGATCCCCGACATATCCTTTATGAGGAGTCTATGGCGCCCTAAAGGTGGTACATCAAAATAAGTGACTCCAATGTCGTCC
>JANTPM010000002.1:33864392-33877216 GCA_025434745.1 Erythroxylum divaricatum | reverse complement strand
ATGTATAAATTACATATAATCAGAGAAATAAAGTGGGTTTTCTTTTGATATTTTCTATACCCTCTTGTTTCACATATCAACCAAAAAAAAAAAAAAAAATTTTGTGCATTAATTTTGAGCAATATAGTGCCCGGGAAAATATATATACCACATGAAATATGTTTGTAATGACTTTCTAATGGGGCTTAAAAAGGCAGAAATTAGGTTAGCATGAGCTCTAATATTGTGAAGGTAAATCATTGTTGGTCTAAATGCACCAATTCTTGCAATTTGGCATAAAATTAACTAGAGTTGAATGATACTAGGAGTCATCTCTTTTGAAGTATTCTTTTTCCATCTTCTTAGTCTTTACTCCTTGTAGGATATGAACTACTCATCGGTTTGTGATATGAATTTATACTTCTTCACTTGGTGACTCGTGAGTTGGTCTCAAAAACCATACTATACACCTAGTTAGTGCATTTTAGTTTCACAAACAAGTGTGGACTTGCAAGCAACCCAAGAGTGGCCTTGAGCCCCATAAAAATTTGTGCATTTCTTTGCTAAGATGTGCTTAGTGCAATTCCTAATATTTATCATGGTCCCTCCCCTTTTCTTTTATTCTCTCTATTTCTCTCCTTAAATTAAAAAAAAGGAGAACTTTGCTACAAATTAATAATGCATAAATGTGATTGATTGGATCCTTGCACTTGCACTTGCACTGCACTCATGTTAATTACTAAAGAAAGAACTCTGAATTAGGTCAAACAAAAAACAATGAAAATTAATTCTAGATTAAATTTTGGAAATAAGTTGCAGCAAATCTTGCTTGTGTTAGCAATACTTGGGTTTTTTAGGAGCATGAGTAATATATAGTCACCATACGAGAGTTGGGTTTACTTTGATGAAATTTTTTAATCTTAAGATTATTTAACACGTTTTAAAATTTCACATAACCATATCCTTGAAACTTACTAAGGAAAAGATACACCTAGATCTTGACATATATTCTTGAGAGGCATAAAGGTTTATTAATTTACATGGAAGGAAATACTACTATATCGCATTACCTTTGTAATTAGTTGACTATGGATTAATCAAGATGGAAGCAAAGCATTTAATGATTTTATTTTTGGTTTTTTACATGCCAGTTAATTGCATCTCCAAGTTGGTGCTTTATCTTGTATACAATTTCTAGAATTTCTAATTTTTTTTCCTTATGCATTTTGTGTCTTTGATTTGATTTTGAAACTTCCAGGTAGCCATTGAAGTGGAGCAAGAAGAAGATGAAGGTGGCCATGTGGGCGAAACATTTACAGATTATGTAAGTATTTGATTTCGAAGGCTAAAAAGGTTTTTTCTCTATGTTTCTTAGATTAAGCTTCATATATGCATTTTTGGTTTTTCATGGTTGAATTAAGTGTGCTAGTTAATTGGTTGTGGTTGACATACAGCGACCTCCTAAACTATCTATTGGACCACCTCATCCTGATCCTATCGTGGAGACATCTTCTTTATCTGCAGTTCAACCACCTGAACCAACTTATCACCTAAAAACCAAGGATGAGTTGGAAAAGACAAATGCTCTGTCATGCTTGCAGATTGAGACATTGGTCTACGCCTCTCAGGTTGTTCTCTTCCCCATAACTTATGGTTAATGATTATGAATTCTTAGACTTGTAAGACACTGGCTATTTGCATAACAGAGACATCTCCAACACCTTCCTAATGGTGCTAGAGCTGGATTTTTTATTGGGGATGGAGCTGGCGTGGGCAAGGGTCGAACAATTGCAGGCTTAATATTGGAGAATTGGCTTCTTGGGAGAAGAAAAGCATTGTAAGTGAGGGTTTCTTTTCCGTGATTTCTTATTATGCAGTTATCTAATTTACACTGATTGTTGGAAGCATGCTAAATTTTGGCAATTATTTTTTCTTATGCTTTTCCCTCTTTCTTAATGATCTTGTACAGGTGGATTTCTGTTGGTTCAGACTTAAAGTTTGATGCAAGAAGAGACTTGGATGATGTGGGTGCACATTATATTGAAGGTAGTTTTTTTATTTCTTGATGCAAAAGAACATAAAGTCTATAAAAGAAATAACAGAGGAAAGATTAATCAATCACAAGCTTTAATTTAGTAGGATGATGATTGAGAATTGAGCTTAAATCAAAGATAAGGGTTGAAAGTAGACTGTGTTAGGATTCTTTATTAGATGGGAAGTAGTAGTATCATGTTATTCTATTTTAGATATGATATCCTAATTAGAATAAAATTTAAATTTGTTAGAAACCCTTTTCTACTAGAATAAGGATTCTAAAAAACTCTCTTTATAGGTGTATTTAGCTTTGGGATTGTTTACAAACTTGAGTTTTCAACTATAAGGTGTGATGCTTTCTTCTAAGAGTGATTCTTAGATCCTAGGAATGATTCCCAGTTTCCTATTATCCATTCTTTGTGTTCTTCGCTAAATTCCAGCAAACCTAACCTACATTCTAGCCATCTCAAACCCAAATCTAGCCATGTTAAACCCCGAAATCCTAAGCCTAAATTTCCAGCAATTAAACCTTAAAATTCTAGCTGTACAAAATTTGAAAATTCTACATGTTTGGCCTAAATCCAATTTTTTTATTTGTCCTACATCAGTTTGGTATCAGAGCTTTGGTTCCCAATGGCGACTCATAATAGAAGGATGTATAGAAGAATATATAGCGACATAGAGCAAGATGAAATACTGGTGAATATTACAAAATGGTTGGGCATCGATGATCCTTGTTCACAAGTTGCACCAAAAACCAACTTACACGTAGCAATGCCTATAAGAAAATATGTTCGTCAAATTTTGGAGTGGCTAGACAACCTTGACATACATTCCCTAAAAGTCAAAACTCCCACAAGAAAAAACTATACCAACCAACAACCTATGCTTGATGTTGAACATGAAAAACATGGTAATAAGCAAGAAGAAGGGACTGATATTGATCAATAGCAAGCATCGTATGAGAAAATCTTTCCAAAAAAGTCATGTGTTGATTTTGATTCCTCAAATTTAGTAGATCAATTTGAATCTTCAAGCCTACATGTAGAAGGTACTCAAATATTGATGATATGGAGAGTTTGGCAAGGGAAGATGATCATGACGTGGAGAGTTTGAAAATAGGAGATGATCAAAGTGTTAATGGTGAAGAAAAATAGAACGTCGTGGATTCTTTGACAAGCCTTAGGGTTGAAACAATTGAAAAACAAGTTCAAATACTTAAATAACTAGCTGAAACAGTAGTGCAAAAGGTTGAAAGAATAGTACAACAAGCAAAAGAAACAAAACATGAAGTCGAAAAGATTAACCAGCAACTACTTGGGGTTCCAGAGCTTGTTGGTTCAAAACTAGATGATATCATTGGTGTTGTTGATGGAGATTGTGTTGGAGTAGTTGAAGAACGAGAAGTAGACTTGAATGAAGATGCACAATTAGTACAACATAGGAATAAAAGAGAATCTGTGAGTGCACTTGCAAATTCAAAATTCAACAATGATGACAAGCTAGTGCATTTGACTACAAGAAACAACAATACGTATGTTTTTGATGCCTATGTTGTAGAGAAGCCATGTGGTTTAGTTATGAAATAATTTGCAAATATATTGGTGAAGACTTTTGATGTTGTCCACACTGCTAAACTATTCTTCAAAGAGGTTGTACATCTCCATGGATCACCTTTAACATTCGTCTTTGATCATGACATACAGTTTGAGTTTTTTTTTGGAGACTTTATGGAAAACATGGAACACTAAGCTTCAATTTTCAAGTTCATTCCATCCCAAACTGATGGACAAACAGAGGCGGTGAATAGAACTTAGGGGACTTAATAAGATATTTAGTTGGAGACGATGTGAAAAATTGGGATCTAATTCTTCCTATGGCAAAATTTGCATACAACAATTCTATTAATAGGTCTACTGGTAAGAGCCCTTTTGAGATAATTTCAGGAGTTCTATCAAGGAAGCCTATTGATTTGGTTCCTTTACCACAAACAACACGAGTTATTGTTGAAGCTGAAGGTTTTGCACAACAAATGAGAGACGTCTTTGATGAGATATGACGAAAGATAACAACCAACAATTTTTCTTATAAAGAATATGCTGATCAACATCGGTGATTATTAAAATTCAATGAAGGGGATATGGTAACGATTAGGATTTATCCAGACCGTTTTCAAAAAGGAAAATATAAGAAATTCCATTCACGAAGTAAGACCAAATTTTGATAGTACTTGGATTTTATGAATTTAGAAGTTGAATCTAGATCTATATGATCAATATTTATCACAACTACGTTGAGGATGACTTTAGACAGGTCGGTGAGAATTGATGCAAAAGAACTTAAGGTCTATAAAAGAAATAAAAGAGGAAAGCTTAATCAGTCACAAGCTTTAATTTAGTGGGATGATGATTGAGAATTGATCTGAAATCAAAGACAAGGGCTGAAATCTAGATTGTGTTAGGATTCCTTATTAGACAGGAAGTAGTGTTATTATGTTATTCTATTTTAGATATAATATCCCAGTTTAGGAATTATAGATATTAGAATAAGATTTAAATTTGTTAGAAACCCTTTTCTAGTAGAATAAGAGTTCTAAACAAAATTCTATATATAGGTGTATTCAGCTCTTCAATAATAACAAGCAATCTGGAATTTTTCTGCAAACTTGAGTTTTCGACTAGTAGCTGTGATGTTTTCTTGTAAGAGTGATTCTTAGACCTTATGAGTGATTCCTAGTTTCGTACTATCCATTCTTTGTGTTCTTACACTAAATTCCAGCAATCCTAACCCATGTTCTAGCCATCTCAAGCCTAAATTCTAGCCATATTAAACCCTGAAATCCTAAGCCTAGATTTCCAGCAATCAAACCTTAAAATTCCAGCTATACAAAATCTGAAAATTCTACATGCTTGGCCTAAATCCAACCTTGAAACTTGTTATTTTAGCAGCCTAATATCAACCATATTTCTAATACATGAGTTTTAGGTACTAGTTAATACTTCTTCTATTTGTCCTACATCATTTCTATTAGATAAAATTGAACCTAAAGTTGGTAGTAATAAGCTAATGGCTTGCTTTAGTGCAATAAGTTAAATTATTTTGAAGAGGAAAGTAAACCAATCTTGGGAAAGTAAGTGAATGGGAAATTAGTTTCTAGAAAAAGTTTTCCAGTTTATAGAACTTGAAAATAAAGGAATGAGAGATTAATCGCCTTTTTGGTTAAATTTGGTGGGTGTGTCACTTGAATATTTATTGAGTTTTCAATATTCTTCTGACTATGACTATTCTTTTAATTTTGAACTCATAGTTCTTTTTGGCTTTTATTTATGCAAGCTAATTATCTTCTTTGATTGAATAAATGGAAGTAGAAACAAATTTAAATAATTGGAAAATATTTCATTTTTAGTGAATCAATACAAAATATTAAGTTGTCTTCTTTCTGGAACTATAAATAAAAAGCCACCTCTGATCTCTCTTTTATGTTTGTTTGTGTAAAAGATCTATTCTAATTATTAGACTCATGTTAATTTCTTGTTCAAGTTAGTTTATAGTTATAATTGACATAAAATGGGTTGACATCGCCTGTGCAGTGCATGCATTGAACAAGCTCCCCTATTCCAAACTTGATTCAAAGTCTGTTGGGGTTAGGGAAGGAGTTGTGTTTTTGACATACAATAGTCTCATTGCATCTTCTGAGAAAGGTCGTTCTCGTTTGCAACAACTTGTGCAGTGGTTTGGATCAGAGTTTGATGGTCTCGTCATATTTGATGAGGTACTAGGTTATGCTTTTCTTTGGAAGTTTCTTAACTTATTGCTTTAAAGATCAATCTTGCACTGCCATCTAATTAATCGAATAGTTTTTCCACTCTTTCTATATATTGGGATATCTTCCATTTTAATGGCCCTTGGCTTCATGGCAGTGCCATAAAGCAAAGAATTTGGTACCTGAATCTGGAAGTCAACCTACACGGACAGGTGAAGCAGTACTTGAAATTCAGGTTTGTAGTTATACTTAATTTTTAAGAACTTTAACCTGTTGTCCAACTAATAGCTATTTTGGAATCTGAGTATGACTTTTGCGATTCTCCATACTCTCTCTTTGACACACATGCATATGGGAAGGCATCTCTACTTGTAGGCAAATACATACCCATTCACTCCCACTAAGTTTTGTGGATGCCAACAGATGAGATAATGTCTGGGTTGCATTACTGATTTGGGATAGAGTTAGGGCATCTAGGTTTCAATAAACCATGGTTATACCAAGGTGGAATTTGGATGGAAAGATAGAAAAAAAATTGGTTTTAAAGAGAATCTTGTTGAATAGAATTTCAAAAATAACAAGTTCGTTGATTATTGTTGTACCATCATATTTATAATATGTAGAGCAAATCCTTGTCATTGAGGGAAAAATAAATCTTGGTGTCCCTTCAAGACGTGTAGGAAAAGAAATCTTAACTGAGTATGAAAACATTGTGAAGCCTAAACTAAATGAAAAAGCATATTAAATATTATTCGGGATAACATATTAACACTAATTATGACTTGTATTGGATGCTGTTGCATCAATTACCCAAATGAAACCTCATGGATTGTATGAAAAATTTCTTCTCTAATTTACATTCTTCTTTATTGCATTCTTTGTTAAGGCAAAGTGAAAAGAGGACATTTCTGTATAACGCTAAACACTTAATGCTTTCATATATAACAGGCTCGACTTCCTGAGTCACGTGTTATTTATTGTTCTGCTACTGGTGCATCTGAGCCTCGCAATATGGGTTATATGGTGCGGCTTGGTCTCTGGGGTGTTGGAACGTGTTTCATTGATTTCCAGATGTTTCTAGGTGTGACTTATTTTCATTCATCTTATTGGTAGTTTACTTCGTTATCTACTTGTTTTATTGTTCATTAGCACTAACTTTTTCTATTTTTTTGGCACATTTTACTTCATTTAATTTAGAATTGTAAGCAGTATTGAATGTTAGAATTGCATGATTATATGAATGATAACATTTCTCTCAGGTGTAATAGCAATGTGATGACTGCTTGATGGAATTTTTTCTCTCATTTTCTCTTATACTAGACACATATAATTGTTGCATGCACACATAAACATAATTCATCATTTTAAGATGGTGTTGCATTTTCACTTTTAGAATGTTCTCTTTTATCCGTTTGTAAGAGAGAATTTTATAGGTCATAATTTTTTTTACTTAATGTCTCATAGTGAGGTTAATAGCTGAAATTATAATAGTAAGTGATTTGCTATAACTTTAAAAATGTTAACTCATTTGGAAGGAATTGTTAATGAACCTGAAAAGATAATAAAAACATCAAAATTGTGATGCATCTTCTAACAGAAATGATAAAATTTGAAGGAGGAATTTTATTCATATCTGACTAATAGACATACATTAGCTTTATACACACTAACCCTAGTATAAAATAGGAAATAAATTTGTACAAAGTTGTTAGATCCCATGATTTATGGTATACTTTATCCTAATCTTATGGACATAATTAGTATTAGATTTTATGGAAATAATCATACAAATTATTTTTTCCCCCACTTGGTGAATAGGCATTGTCCATTCCCATCTTAGATACAATACTTTGAAACATTGGACTGCTTAAACCTTTGGTAAGTATGTTTGCGAAGAAGAACTTGGTAGAGGTGATAAAAAATGATATGACTCTTCTGAATCTTACCAAAGACATGACCCTTAATAGAAAATTTTAGCATGTTAGGATAAAAGGAAAGGATTTCACATAGAGTGGCCATTTTCTTTTTCATGTCTTAAATATTGTTTTCCAAGGCTTATGTCTTGTTGTAGCCTAAATATTTTCTTATTTAGCTTAAATAGTTTCTTATGATGGATTTACTTGTCTCCTTTCTTGTTTGTTTATCTATTATTTATTATTTATTTTTATTCTTAATCTTGTTTTATATTTATTTTTAAAAATATTTTTATTTATACATATTAATTTTATTATTAATATTATTTTTAGGTCTATTATTATTTTTAATTTATTTTAATAATTATTATTACTACTACTATTATTTTAATGTGGGTCTATCGGAAAAAAAACCTCTCTAATTAGTTAGGGGTAAGATTGCATGCTTTTAGACCATTTTAGACCCTAAGACCAATGGGATTTTCATTGGTTGTTGTAGTTTAATTCATTTATTGTTTTGTTTCCTCGATTTGTATCCATATTCTTTACTTTAACTTCATATAATTGGGCTGGATTCCTAGCTTTAGAATAAGTTTGTTGAATTGTATCCTAAATATCCTTGGCAGTATTAAAAAAATGAAAAAAGAGGATTTTAGAAAAGGGGTCGAAAACTTCACTTTATTCCTTTGATTCAAGGAAATTTATATAAGGGTATTTCCTACTTTAATTTGTGTATAGGATAAACTTATCTTGTCCATTAAAAGATAATCTCCTAAGCTAACAGACTTATCTAAAAATAAAGATAAATTATTATCCAACACTCCCCCTCAAGTTGAGGAATAGATATTTATCATTCCCAACTTGTTTAGAATTGTCTCGAATCTGGGCTTAGGCATGATCTTTGTGAAAATATCTGCTTCCTGTGCTTGAGTAGGAGCATAGCATAATTCAATGCCTCCTTCTATTTCACGTTTGATGAAGCTTCGGTCAATTCTAATATGTTTTGTTCGATCATGTTGAATTGGATTCTTCACTATGCTAATGATTGATTTGCTATCGTTGAAGATTTTGGTGGGAGAGGAAGTGGTGATCTGTAGATCCTGCGTTGACCTCTCTAACCAAATAACTTCGCAAATTCCTTGTGCAATTGCTCTAAACTCTACCACTGCGAACTACTTCTTGCTTCTCCATGTGACAAGGTTCCCCCACAACTGAGTACAATAGCTAGAAGTTGATCTACTAACTTCAATACAACTAGCCCAATCTGCATCCGTAAAACCTTCTATGCTCCTTTCCTCATTTTTTTGAAACATTAATCCTCTGCCTAGACTGCCTTTGAGATACCTCAGAATATGGTTGACTATCTCTAAATGTCTTTGAGTTGGATAGTGCATAAACTGGCTGACAATACTCACAGAGTAAGCAATAGTTGGTCTGGTTAATGACAAATAGATAGTTTTCCTGCCAACCTTTGGTATCTTCCTTTGTCAATAGGAGGATCTTCTTCATGTTTCTTGAATTACCAGTTTCTTTCCAGTAGAGTTCCCATTGTTTTGCAGCCCATTTTTCTTGTTTCCTCCAATGAATCAAGAATGTGTTTTCGTTGAGATATAAAAGTACCTTCTTTACTTCTAGCAATCTCCATTCCAAAAAAGTGTCTCAAGGCTCTGAGATCATTTACTTTAAATTCCAGCCTCAACTTTTTTTAAGATCATTGATCTCACTAGTATCATTTCCCATGATTATAATATCATCCATATACACATTCAAGATGGACTTCTTTCCATTTTTTCCAAACTTCACAAACAAGATGTGCTCAACTTGTCCTTGTTTGTATCCAAATCTGCAAAGAGCGTCACTGAACCTAAGCCGTATAAAGTTTTTTTCAGTTTGCAAACTCTCCCCCTTTCCTCATCTAATGTACCATTTAAGAAGGCATTTTAATGTCAAGATGATGGAGTTTCCAATCTAAATTTGCAGCCAATGATAGAAGAACTCTAATTGTGTTTAACGTTGCAACTGGAGCAAATGTCTCCTCATAATTTATTCCACAGGTTTCTGTAAAACCTTCAGCTACTAATCTAGCCTTATACCTTTCGATCTCTCCATCTGCCCCATACTTATAGTGAACACCCACTTGCTACCAACCACCTTTTTTTCCTCTCCTCGGGTATATCTACAATATTCCATGTCTTATTTTCAAGTAAGGCTTTCATTTCCTCGAGTACAACTTCCTTCCACTTAGGCTCTTGGAATGCATCATGCACATTTCTTGGAATTCTTACACTGTCAAGCTTAGTAGTGAAAGCTTTAAACTTTGAAGAAAACTTTGAGTAAGTCAAATAATTTGAAATAGGATATTTGGTACATGAGCTTACCCCTTTTCGTAATGCAACTGACATATCCAAGTCACTTGCAACAATTTCTTTAGGAGCCAGTTCTTGGTCCAATGATTGGCCTTGTTGAGAAGCTTTAGGCCTTTAGGAATACACCAAGATTGGCTTTTCGGGAACTAGTTCTCCTACTTAATGGGATTGGAGAGTTTTAGGTTCAATAGTGGGTGTTTGCGAGTTTTTTTTGGGAAGATTTGGACAGAATTTTGTGAAATAGGGAGTGATATGCTTGGGTTCCAATAAGTCTCTTTCTGGGATATCTCCCTCTGAAGAAAGGTATTGGAGAAGAATGATTGACTTTCAAAAAAGTTGACATCATATGAAACAATGAATTTGTTCATAAAAGGTGAGAAACACTTATAACCTTTTTTAGTGGGAGAGTACCCAACAAACACACACTTAATAGCTCGTGGGTCAAGTTTGCTTCTATTGGGTTGATTGTTGTGCACAAAAATAGTACACCCAAAGACTTTAGGAGGAAGAGACTTAAGAATCTTTATGTGAGGAAATTGATCTAGAAGAACACTTAAAGGGGTTTGGAATTGAAGAGTTTTCAAAGGAAGACGATTTATCAAGTATGATGTAGTTAGAATAGCTTCTCCCCAATAGGAATTTGGAACAAAATTGGTGAACATCATAGATCGGGCTACCTCTAACAAATGACGATTCTTTCTTTCTGTTATCCCATTTTGTTATAGGGTATAAGCACAAGAACTTTGGTGGATTATCCCATTTTGTTGTGGGATATAAGCATAAGAACTTTGGTGGATTATCTACAGGCATTCTGTTTCGTGGTGTTAAAATGTAGTAAATTGATGCCCACCATCAGTAAAACGTGTATACATATAATGTTATTCTTCGTAGATTTTTTTTAACGAAAACCAATAAGGGAGGCCTTTTCACTGATATATTGAATAAAATCATGTGAGAAATATTCTTTCCCATTGTCAGTACGTACTACTTGAATAGAGGTTTGGAATACATTTTGAATGAGCTTGTGAAATTGTTTAAAGACGTGATAGGCTTCAGATTTGTCTTTCATTAGGTATACCCAACATACCAATGATCATAAATGAAACTGATAAACCAACTAGTACTTGTTAGACTTGTAGCTCTAGCATTACTCCAGATATCACTATGAATTAATTGGAATGGTTTTGAGGTTTTGTTTGAGTGAATGGGATGATTGTTTTTGCTTTGCTTTGCAAGGGCACATTGCTCACAATATAAAGAAATACGATCTTTAATGATGAAAAGTTGTGGACATAAGATTTTCAAATATGGGAAATTTGGATGACCAAAGCGTTGATGCTAAAACATAATATTAGAATTTGTCATAAATGAAAGGGAAATCTTATTTGGTCATTTAAGTTCAGTAGGAGTACTCTTTCTTTAGAAGTAGTAAACTCCATCTTTCTTCTCAGCACTGCCAATCATCTTCCCCGAATACCGGTCCTGAAATTCACAATGAGAAGGAGAAAATGTCATAATATAGTCCATGTCCTTGGTTAATTTATTGACAGATAATAGATTATAAGTTAACTTAGGCATATGGAGAATAGTATTTAATGTCAAATTTGACAAGCAAAACCTCCCTTGACCAATAGTTAGTGACACCTTTCCATTTGCGACCCAGACATTAACTTTCTATTCACACGACTAATATTTCTCAAAGTCGTTCAAAGACCCAATCATGTGGTTTGATGCACCCATGTCCATAATCCGTAAATCGTGACCTAGAGACTTTGATAATAATCATTGACACAAGTTACC
Organism: Erythroxylum divaricatum; assembly: GCA_025434745.1. Lineage (NCBI taxonomy): Eukaryota > Viridiplantae > Streptophyta > Magnoliopsida > Malpighiales > Erythroxylaceae > Erythroxylum > Erythroxylum divaricatum. The sequence continues at coordinate 33,865,361 of JANTPM010000002.1, read as the reverse complement.
TTTTTGCACTAGTGTTGCGGTAGGAGTCTGTTGGTCATGTGAATTTGATTCAGTTGTAATCATTGTTTGATTCAAGAGTTGGTGAAGCCATTCAATCTGTTGGGAAGACAAATTTAGCCCAGTGTATTTGCTGAAATCAGATTTTGCTACATGTGCCGCTCCACGTTTTTGCTAACCCCTTTGGCTTTTAGGTTTCCAATCTGGTGGTTTCCCATGTAAGTGCCCGTAGGTCTCACGGGTGTGGTAGGGCTTATCCTAGTGGTCACACCACTTCTTGTTTTTGGTTTGTTGCTCTCGGGGTTGTTGAGTAGACCCCTTCCGAGAGTTTGCCACTAAAGATGAACCTTGAGAAATTTGTTCAGAAGTGGGAGAGGTAAGCATGACCTTTTTTCTATTCTCTTCCTTACGAATTGAGGGCAACGGCTTTAAACCAAGTAGCCGCCTCGTACTTCGTCAAGTTCAATATTAAGTTCGTCCAAGAAATCAAAAACTCTCTCATTCTCCAACAATTTTCCATATTTCTCGGCATTAGTATGACACTCCCAATTTATTGCTTAAAACAGATTCATCTCTTGCCATAATTTAGTAAGTTATAATACTCGGTAATAGACATGTTACCTTGGTGAGTGTTTCTGATTTTGGATCTAGTTTCAAAACATTGAGATGTGTTCTCCAAATTAGAATATATTTTGTTGCATAACCTCCAAATTTCTCTTGTAGTTTGTAAAATAGATAGGTTTTTCCTATTTTTGGCTACATTGAATTGATAAGCCAAGCCATAACAATAGAATTCTTAGCATCCCAAACACCTTAAGTGATTGTTGTTTCTTGTGGTTGAGGAATTGCCTCGGTTAGATATCTAGCTAGATATCTAGCCTTGCCTCTTCCTTTAATTGCTAGCATGACTGACTGAGTCTGTTCTTGGAAATTCATTCCATTTAATTTATATTGCAAGATTTGCAACGAAAG
>JANTPM010000002.1:33843507-33864292 GCA_025434745.1 Erythroxylum divaricatum | reverse complement strand
CCTTGCCTCTTCCTTTAATTGCTAGCATGACTGCCTGAGACTGTTCTTGGAAATTCATTCCATTTAATTTATATTGCAAGATTTGCAACGAAAGATTATCAATAGGAGGAGATGAGGATTGGGCTGAAGGGGTTACGGAACGAGGTGTTTGGGAGGAGGTCTGTGTGGTGGAAGACTCGTCAAGGGTTGGTTGAACTTTAGCCATGATGTGGCTGGAAAAAGATTTTAGGCTACTAGAACCAGTAGCTCTGATACCATCAAATAAGCGGATTTTAGAAAAGGGGTCGAAAACTTAACTATATTCCTTTGTTTCAAGGAAATTTATCCAATATTATCTCCTAATTTAATGCTACTAACTATCAGACTTGCGTATGGGACTTATCTTATCTATTAGAAGATAAACTTATCTCCTCGAAGATAATCTCCTAAGCTAACGGACTTATCTAAAAATAAAGATAAATTATTATCCAACAAAAAATATGCATGTGTTGCTAATCTTAGAATTCCATAACCATGTCATAATCATAGAGTCTTCTTGATCCCATGCTTCAAACCTAGGATCTTTTGTCTTAGATCCAGTACCTATGATATGACTAATTTTCACTTTTCCTTTCAGCACTTTATGAATAATTTGGGACCACTTTAGGTAATTCTTTTCCATCTAATCACTATGCAACATGTATGCTCTGGAGTTCTCCCAGTTGTTGAGACCAAACAACTTCCTCTAATTAGGATGTAGCTGTTGTCTCTGCAACTTCCAACATCTCTAATGACTAAAAGACTTTTTAAAGGCAATTAAGGCCTTTCATGGGAAGTAGAAATAACCAATAATGAAGGCTGACAAAGATAATTTGTTTTGATATTAGAAAATAGAGTACAAGGAAAAGATTTGTTCTAAGAAAACATACAGCTTTGCTACCATGACAGAAATGACAGAATTTGAAGGAGAAATTTTATTCATATCCAACTAATAGACATACATTAGCTTTATATACATTAACCCTAGTACAAAATAAGAAATTAATTTGTACAAATTTGTTAGATCCCATAATTTATGAGATACTTTACCCGAATTTTATGACATAATTAGTACCAGATGGATGTAATCATACAAATTACGTTTCCCCCCCATCTTTATTTTAGCTACTTATCCCTTTCTTGCTTGCATTTGTTTGAAGATGTCTTAAGAAGTTTTTCTTTTACTTTATTTTGTGGTTAATATCATTGACAAAACTTTTATAGAAATTCTTGCATGCATGTTTATATGGTTGGGATCTTTAATGTCTATGAGATGAAGGTCTAAACAATAAAACTTCAATGCTTTATTTCTTTTTCGCATTTGTCGTGTAACTAACTCCTTTATACTGAAATAGTTTCCAGCCTTGTAACCACTTACTTGGGAGATTGAAATAGATGAAGGGAACACCAATCGTCTTGTTTCTTTATAATTGTATTATGTTTGAAATGAAAGAAATCAACAAAGATGTAAATATGTCAAACTGTCAGTGCTAGAATTGCCCAATACTTGAGTTCCTCTAGAACCTTGAAGTTCTACTCTATGTATATCTACATGCACATGCTTGATCTCGTTTTATCTTCTAGTTTATGCACTTTATTGCTTTATCAATTATTTATCCCATAACACACAAAGTGATTCTAATAACTCCTTTAAATCATGGATATATACTTCAGCTGCTCTTGAAAAAGGTGGTGTTGGAGCACTTGAACTTGTAGCCATGGACATGAAAGCAAGGTTAGACTGCTTAAGGATACATTAATCCTAAGTCATTCTAGAATGTCTATTTGATTACTCATCTTGTTCTGATTCTTAGAGGAATGTATGTATGTCGTACCTTGAGCTACAAAGGGGTAGAGTTTGAAGTTGTTGAAGCACCTTTAGAAGCTCGAATGATGGTAAGAACACTATATTTCCAATTGATGGTATAAAATTGATACTTGATTCCGAGAATGAATCCCTTTCAATCAATTGCTATTTTAGAGAACTTAACTAGGTTCACTATAACCCTATCGATTGCCAATTTGAATTAATGTACATGAAATAGAAAACTATGAAAACAATTTTATATGGACAAAATAACATCACCATATCTCCTGAAGTTTGTTCACTAAGACAAAATAACATCAGCATATCTCTTGAAGTTTGTTCACTAACTCTTTCTATAGTTGGTGATTGGAATGTAGAATGATATGACTCTCTCATGCAGATGGATTTTGGATTGTGGTGTTAGTGATGAAGTCAGCATATGGTTCTGTTTCATGTCTTTTCCCTTTTCTTTTCTATATTTTGGCCAAGGGTGAGGACACCCTGAGAATGAGGAAGCTCTGAAACCATGATAGGTGTGAGTTTGTTGGATAGCAATCACGTCTTTATGAAAGTAATCATAGCTAATGAAAGGAAACCTTTTGTTGTTGCACTGATTTCCCAATGGTAATTATCAAGGCTTTTATCTTGCTGATGTGTCAAGTTCTTGTTGAAATTTTATTATTAGATTAAGTAAAAAATGTCCTTTTTAACATGTGAAAAAATTTAGTGCCTAGAATTGCTTAATTATCAAAGTCATGGGTTTAATTTACTATAGCATTCTCCCTGCAAAAGTGGGAAGGGCCCTATATGTCTATCTATAGCTTAACTTGGCAATGCTGAAGTTTCATGCATCCAGATGCCCAGAATTATATTTGGTTTGAAGGAATATGCTGGCTAAAATTGGACAGTTTAGACATAACTTGCATGTTGATCCATTTCATTATTTGTGATTCCTGTGTCGAAGAGTCTTAGTGTCCATATGGTTGTCTAGCATTATTTTTTTCTTGAAGGAGTTAATCTTAGTTCATTTCCTTCTCAAGATATTTAATGATCAAAAACTGAGTCAAAATCCCTCAAGAAAGGATAAATAACTTCTAACTTTTCTCTATTATTTTTTTGTCTGATTTTTGTGATTGTCTACGTTGCATCCTATGATTTTAGGAAATGTACAAAAAAGCTGCAGAATTTTGGGCAGAGTTGCGAGTGGAATTGCTTTCAGCAAGCTCTTTTCTTTCTCATGACAAGCCTAATTCTAGTCAATTGTGGAGATTATATTGGTCTAGCCATCAGGTGTGCAATTTGTTGGTTACTAATTGTAAGAAAGTTTAAATGTACTGCATGGCATTCAAAACAGCTCTCTTCATATCCTGAAGCAGTGTGATTTTGTTACTAATCTAGATAGTATATTGATTAATTTCTTTGACAGCGGTTCTTTAGACACATGTGCATGTCTGCAAAGGTGCCTGCGGCTGTTAAACTAGCTAAGCAAGCACTGGTTGAAGACAAGTGTGTGGTTATTGGCCTCCAGAGCACTGGAGAGGCTCGAACTGAGGAAGCTGTGACGAAATATGTGTGTATTTAATGCTTTGTTTGGTGTGATATGCATTTCCATTTTCTTTCTTTTCCCTTCCTTGAATTGTATGCTTTGGTCAGTTGATGCATATTTGTGCCTTGATTTTAATAGGGTTTTGAACTTGATGATTTTATTTCTGGACCTCGAGAGCTGTTGCTGAAATTTCTTGAAGAAAATTACCCTTTGCCTGAAAAACCTGAACTCCCTGGTATGAAAGTAGTTCGTGGTCTTTTATCCTTTATATAATGCCGTTATTGATGGTCACTGTTTCATCTGAACAGTAGAGGAAAGTGTAAAGGAACTTCAGCGGAAGAGGCACTCAGCAACACCTGGTGTTTCACTAAAAGGGAGAGTTAGGAAAACTGCAAGATGGAAGCCTGCAAGTGACGGAGAAAGTGATGAAGAATCTGAAAGTGAGTGTTGGAGGGTCAGATAGAATATAAAGCCATGTGTAAACCTTTCATTATTTTCCAGCTAGATGATTTGCTACTTCCATTTTTGGTACACATTTTAGACATTCCAAGTTGTTAGTGTTAGCATGTAATACTCGTTGGCATGACTATGTTAACTATTAATTATGGCAACCTTATTTGCAAGGCATTTTCCTATAGTGGTAAATTAGTGGAAACTGCTCTGAATCATTAGCATGAACCTTGTGTTGAAGCAGTTGATTCTGCACCTGAATCTGTCGATTCCGATGATGAGTTTCAAATCTGTGAGATATGCAACTCAGAGGAGGTAAAATTTCTACTTCTGTCTGTTTGATGTGTACATTCTGTAATCTGGTACTATCATTAGTTATCATTTTTGAAGGAAAGGAAGAAGTTGCTCCAGTGTTCATGTTGTGGTCAACTAGTCCATCCTGCATGTTTGGTGCCCCCCATATCTGAAGCAGTTCTTGAAGACTGGGCATGTCATTCATGTAAGGAGAAAACAGATGAATATTTGCAAGCAAGGCATGCCTATCTAACTGAACTTTTGAAAAGGTATATAAAAGAAAAACTTTTTGTTCTTATTCTTATATTATTACTATTGATATAGTTTGAGATAGATGGTCCTTGTTTTTGTGAAGTCCATTAAGATTCTTCTAGGGAAGCTAAACTTTCTCTGGTCCAAGAGCTTGACCCTTTTAACCCCAAAATGACCCTATTGGGTGAAGGAAATGTTGAAGAGAGAGATTGGTTTACACCCTGAAGAACCCTTTGAGTAAACATTTTGTCTGCATATGATTGACAGTGAGGAAAGAGGTCCTTGTTTTTCCTGGCTGCTATTCCTGCTGGGGAATAGAATATTACTGTGCTTGGTTGCCACATTGCTCAAACCTCTCCAAAATCATAGTTGTAGTGCTGTTTGATTATCAGTTGCTAAAGGAATAATTCCATAATCTGTGAATTTGATTTTAGGTATGAAGCTGCCTTTGAACGCAAGTCGAAGATTGTGGAAATTGTCCGCTCTTTGGATCTTCCAAACAATCCTTTGGATGATATTATTGATCAGGTGTTATTGCTCTTCATGACTTTATACTGTTTCTTTGATGTTGTAGTAGATACATCCTGGAGTGTAATGTGACCTTATCCCTGCCCATGTTTTTTCATGTGATTGATTTCTGTGAATGCATATTGAAATGCCGTATTACTTTGTTATTTGTCATTCTTACTCCGTTGTTTTTTTTTTATAATTTCTGTGAAAATGTTAATACACAAGAATTTGCCCCTCTGATTTTTTTGTTTGTTTTATTTTCTTTACATTTTTGGTGAGGTATGGGGAGTAATTGGACAAACTTAGTTTTCTAGTGTATCAATCTTCTGTGGCCTAAAGTGCCCTTGATTTTGTTGGTAGGATCAGCTTGGCATGTCATCCATAGTTTTCGCTGATTAAGCAATGAGATAGAACAATGTATGGATCAGTTACTAGGTGCTAGTACATCAAAGATAGGTATAAGACCTATCATCCATCATTAGATTTGGAAATTAGTAGAAGGAGATACAAGGTTGTGGAGCCAACCAATTGAAACTGGTTTAATTAAAAAAATTAATCGACAACATTAGGAACCGTTGTTACATGTCAACTTTGGTGGATCTGCTCAATTGTCTTTTTAGTGCAATCAACGTTTCAGACTGAACATAATTTGCAGCTATAGAGATGCAGTGCTATTTTCCTTGTTGACATAATATTTGAACAGCTTGGTGGCCCTGATAAAGTTGCGGAAATGACTGGGAGAAGAGGTATGCTTGTTCGAGCATCTAGTGGTAAAGGTGTAACTTATCAGGCACGGAACACGTGAGTTGGTTTACTTTCTCTCCTGTTATATCATCACATGAGTTTACATGTAATTTGATTTCTTCTCTCTATATTGCTTTAGAAAGGATGTGACCATGGAAATGGTCAACATGCACGAGAAGCAGCTATTTATGGATGGCAGGAAGTTAGTTGCCATTATTTCTGAAGCTGGATCTGCTGGTGTGTCTCTGCAGGCAGATAGAAGAGCGATAAATCAGGCATGACTGATATTCTGCAATTATTTTATCCAACTGAAATTCATCTGACATTTTCTTTTTCATTTTTTTGTTTGCATGCTTATGTTCTATCAATGGTTATGGTATGTTGTATACACAGTTCATGCATTCAATCTTTTCTTCTCATTTTATTTCTGTTTTGCATATCAACTGACAGAGAAGAAGAGTTCATTTAACTCTAGAACTACCTTGGAGTGCTGATCGAGCGATTCAACAGTTTGGAAGGACACATCGGTCAAATCAAGCATCTGCTCCCATGTACAGGTAGTCCAGACCATGTATATATCTAATATATTTAAGTTCTAGGAGCTTACTTGTGTGGTTTACTTGCTTTCTGGATTTATTACAGTTTTTTTTTGTGCTATATTTATGGATCTCAAATTGTCATCAGTTCTCTTTTCGGGACTTTCGCTACGTCTTCCTCATGGTCCATCCCGTGTGCCCTCACATATTCTTCATTTTGATTGTTTCTTTTTATTTTATGCTTTTGTTGGCATGAACAGCAAAACAATTATTAGTTTAGGAAACTAAATGTTATTTACCCCTACAAGATAAGGTTGGTTTTTTGTTTACAAATCCATTAAAGTGTTCATTGCTTAGAGATGCTATACGTCATTATACTTAGTGCATGCAGTCCTTGACTTGTGAACCTTAATTTATCTTATCATCAACGTCAAAATTGGAGAAGGGTGGAGGGAATGATAAATACTTGTAATGTTGTAATAGATATTTTATAAGTTGTCATACATTTAGTACTCTTGAAATCATGTTCTTAGAATCTATTTGAGTAGCTAAAAATCACGAAATTAGGAAATATGGCTGATATTAAGCTACCAGAATATCATCAAGTTTCAGGTTTGGATTTCAGCTTGGAATGCTAAAATTTTAGATTAGGTATAGTTGGGACTTTAGAGTTTGTTGTTGGGAATTTTAGGTTAGGATTTTAGGGTTTAATATGGTTGGAATTTTAGGTTAGGTTTACTGTAATTTAGTGTTTTGGTTGCTAGAATTTAGTGAGGAACACAAATAAGGGAGAGTAGGAAACTAGCAATCAGTCGTAGGGTCCAAGAATCACTCTTAGAAGAAAGCACCGCACTTTCTAGTTGAAAGCTCAAGTTTGTAGCAAATATTCAGGATCTCTAATTGAAGGGTTGAGTATACATATATTTATAGGGTAGTTCTTAGAACCCTTATTCTATTAGGAGGGGTTCCTAACAAAATGAAATCCTATTTTAACAAAATTCTATACGTTTATGTCTTAAACAAATAGGATAAGATATCTAAAACTAGAATAACATAGTTATCTTACTACTATTACCTATCTAATAAGGAACCTGATATAATATAAATTTCAGCCTTTGCTGTCAACTCAATTCCCATTCTTTATTCCACCAAATTAAGACTTGTGGTTGACTATTTTTTTCCTATTTTATTTCTTCTATTGACTTTTAAGTTCTTTTGCATTACTATTACACCCTAAACTATTTGCTCTAGATGCTCGTGGTGGAAAGAGAATGTTCAAGACCAACAGCGTAGACAATCTTCAACCTGTACTTAGAAATAGGATGTCTTGAACAAGGATGTTGATATAGAGGAATGCCTTTACATAACTGTTTAGAAATATACTAACTAGCGAGATTATGAAGTATATATTACCCAGTTAACTAAGGACTTAAACAAAACTTGTTTGAGGACATGGAAATAAATTTTCTTATCAAGAAATTCAGGCATAAACTTTAGAATGGTTAAAATTTTGAAACCCTTTTTAGCATGTTTAATTATACATATTTTGGATGCTTATGTTAGTTATAGTGGAAGTGAATCACAGCTAATCGAGAACATTGCATTTTCTAACGTTGGAAGTGAATCACAACTAATCGAGAACATTGCATTTTCTAACGTATTAATGATTTACACTGAAGATAAAGTTTCTGCATAGCTTATACAAGCATCTAAATTTGGGAAAAGAGCACAATGCCCACTCTTTTATGCTTTTACAGGCTTATCTTTACTAATCTTGGTGGAGAACGTCGATTTGCATCAATTGTTGCTAAAAGATTGGAATCTTTAGGGGCCTTGACTCAAGGGGACCGAAGGTAAGTTGAGTATTTTTCCTTGTAATATTTTTCATTAATGACCTTAGAAAGATTGGTTGAAGTTTCTTTGTGCACCTTCTTTATCTATTGCCTGATTACACCTATCATTATCTATCAAATGAATTGCAGGGCTGGACCATCTTTGAGTGCTTATAATTATGATGGTGCTTATGGGAAAAAGGCTTTGATGGTGATGTACAGAGGACTAATGGAGCATGTAGTCTTTTTCTCTTTCCTAATTGCTCAGAATATCTTCATGCTTGTTATATGGTGGAAAAATCGATCCCAAATATCTTGAAGAATAATTGATATTTAATTTTTAGGATGACTTGCCGGTTGTTCCTCCTGGGTGTTCATCTGAGAAGCCAGAGATGATTCAAGATTTTATCACAAAAGCTAAAGCTGCTCTCGTGTCTGTTGGTATAGTTAGAGATACTGTTCTTGGTAATTGTTTTCTTCTGTTTCATTTATGTTTATACATTTCCATCTTCGTTAATCAGAGTTTATGATTTTACTTTCCAAATTTCTCTTGGTCCCACTAACATCTTGTATGCTTATTGTTTCCATTAGCGTTCAAGTTATAGCATTCTAAGTCATTGTACAACACATAAAGTTCTGGCATTGTTCTATAGGTAACGGCAAAGATTATGGTAAATTATCTGGTCGTATAATTGATTCGGATATGCATGATGTTGGGCGATTTCTCAATCGGCTTTTAGGACTGCCACCAGAGATTCAGAATAGGTATCGTGTGCTTTTATTGATGTTGTATTTGCAGTTGAACACTATTATTAAGTTGTTAATTCACATGCAGGCTATTTGAGTTATTTGTGAGCATCTTAGATCTTCTAGTTCAAAATGCTCGCATTGAAGGGAATCTTGATTCTGGAATAGTTGATATGAAAGCTAACATTATAGAATTACAAGGAGCACCAAAGGTAGATTTTTTGTGCCATTCTCTCACTGGATTTGGAGTTACACTTACATTTGAAAATTTCAACCATGTAGATTGTTCATGTTGATCAAATGTCTGGAGCATCAACAATTTTGTTTACTTTCACTCTCGATCGTGGGGTCACGTGGGAGGTACCCTCTTCATATTTGTTTGCTTGAAATTTGTTTGTGGGCATGTGTATCCCTTTATTTCATGGTGCCTTACACCTTTGACAACAAATTGTAATAATTGTAAACTTTCTGTGATTTTAGTCTGCTAGTACTATACTCGATGAGAAGCAAAAGGATGGGTTTGGTTCTTCTGATGAAGGATTTTATGAATCTAAAAGAGAATGGTTGGGAAGACATCACTTCATTCTAGCATTTGAGAGGTACAATTACTATTTTGCCTGTGCTCAATAAATCAATCATATTTTTCATTCTAGTTGTATACTGATGTGTTACAAGCTAGTTATTTTCTTTTCCTAATTTCTTTGGTCGATTACACGGTAATCAATTTTGAATTGTTTGGTATGTGGTTATTGAGGTTTTTATATTTAAAAAAAGAAATAAGATTTTTAATAAGTCTAGATAATAGGAATAACTCGTACTTACAATTCATTATTTGTATAGGTGTGTGTATATATATATATATATATATATATATATATGCACACAACTATGAGTATCTTCTGAGATCCTTTGAAATTATTATATTCGTAAAACTATAAATTAAATATTTTACTTCCTAAAATAGTAAAATATGGATCTCTATAATTTAGGCATTCAGATTATTAAAAACTTCTATCACCCCTTTAAATTGGTGATTAGATGCCTACCATTACCAGCTTGCCAATGCCAATCAGTGATTCAAATCCCAGTCTTAGCATTGCCTCAGTGAATGCATATGCTTCTTAACTTAAAGGAAAATAAGTGAGCTTTATTCTTCCATTTCTGATCTCCCTTTTTATGAAACTTCGGTGAATCCTTACATGTTTCATGCAATCATGTTTTATGAATTATTAATAATACTTATCAATATACAATATTGTTTGGTAGGTAACTGTCACTTGTAGGTCCTCCATCAACCTCTCTAACTAGATTAGCTCACATATTCCTTGGGAAATTGCTTTCAATTTTACCTTTTCACTACTATGTGCAGCCACATATTACTTCCTCTCCATGTAACCAAATTGCCCCATAACTTGGTACAATATCCTGATGTTTACTTGTCCATAGAACTAGCCAAATCCTAATATAAAAAAAAAAACAATTTTCTTCTGCAAGTTAATTTTCCAAAATATTAGTCCCTTCCCAGGTGTTCCCCTTAAATACCTCATGATATGAAATACTACATCCAAATGTTGTTTTGTAGGTGAATGCCTGAATTAACTCATTAACACTAAAGAAAGCAGTATCTGAACGAGTAATTGAAGGGTAGATAAGTCTCTTGACCGACCTTTGGTGTCCTCCCTTGTTGTATCCTTTTCAATTTCCTTACATTTCCATTCTCTTTCTTTAAATGTGTGGTAATAGGACTACAACCAAGCATCCTGGTTTCTTCTAAGAGATCTAGGACATACTTTCTTTGAGAGATAAGAATACCTTATTTGCTTATGGTAATTTTCATACCCAAAAAATGTTTCAGTGTGCCTAGATTCTTAACTTCAAATGTAGATATCAACAAATGGTTAAGTCTCTTAAAATTTCAAGTATCATCCCCTATAATTATGATGTATGCAAATACTCGATCAATATGAAGCATTTGTCATTTGCTACATGATCTGTAAATAGAGTATGATTACCTTGTCCTGTTTGGATCCAAACTTAAGTGGCTGAAGAATTTGTAATGGTTGGGCTAGAATTGGTTGCTTTCATAGTTTTTGTTGGCTAGGTTTTTTGAGCTATGATACCATATAAGAAGGTACAAGTCTAGAGAATTGGAATAACTCGGAGATCCAATTAACTATTTCTATTAGTATGTATATACGACTATGAGTATCCTCTGAAATTATTATATTCTTAAGATTTTAAATGGAATATTTTATTTCCTAAAGTAGTGGAATGTAGATCCTTATAATTTAGTAATTTAGATTATTTCAAACATTCTATCAAAATTCAAAATGAAAACAATTTAGAGATACAATGAAGTGTGCTAAATTTGTAATAACTCGAAGATCCAAATGGATATACAACTGTGAGTATCCGCTGAAATTATTATAAAGAATTTGAGTGGAATATTTTACTTCCTAAAATAGTGAAATATGGATCCTTATAATTTAGTAATAAAGATCATTTCAAACTTTCCAACAAAATTCAAAATGAAAACAAACTTTCCAACAAAATTCAAAATGAAAACAATTTAGAGATACAATGTAGTGTGCTAAATTTTTATTTAAAGTTTATAATTGAAATTGATAACGCATTCTTTATAGTATTTTCATTCTTGGTCAACCTTGATAAATATGTTGATATTATAGTTATTTAGTTACGGAAACAAATTAACTTGAATTATAATTTGCATTAATTGTTTCAAATTGAAGAACTAGTAAGTATTCTATTTTGTTATTATGAATGTTAATACTTAGCAGAAAAGTGAGCATAGTGATTTTTTAAAATCATGCTCTCATAAATGTAAGAAGCACTTCAATATGCTCAAATGTTAAAATGCTAAAAAGTAGGGTCAGTTTTGTTGTCAGGTGTGCATTATTCTTGTAAAGTGATCATCTATATAGCGTGTATATAGCGTAATGAACTGTTTTGGGTGTTTTTGATGTAGGGAAAATAGGTTAGGGCAGAAAATTCAATAAAGTAAGCTAGAATTCAGGTAGATTGTGGTTGGAACAATTAGGGTTTATGACAAAATCTCCTTAATAGTAAACTTGAATTCAAAGGTTTTATATTTCTCAAGCAAAGCTCTTATTTGTTGAAGTGTTACTAAAAGCCATACCCAAAATAGGAAAACCTAAGTCCTAGAAGGATTTTATTGTTCATTGGAATGATGAAGTAATATCTTGTTAAAATGGAAATCAAACCTAAATAGGAAATCCTTGTTTAGCCTAATTAAATAGAAAAGGAACAAATTATAAATATGAAAATTTCTCCTCAGTTATTTCTTTATATTATGCTTTAATTTATTTTCTTTAGTGGGTTGTTTTGGGGATAATACTGGGCCGAGTTGGGCCCTATCCCCTAATTCGCAACCTATGCTCTAGCCCAATTCATAGTCGATCAAATTGGAGTCCACCGGGCTACTCACCCCCCAGGCCTGAGCTCAACTTGAGCTTGATCAAATTAGGCCATGCCGATTGACTTTAGGCAGAGCCAGGCCAGGCAGTTTCTGCCATCTCTGGTTGTTTACCTTGTTAGGTTGTTTTTAGTTTTATATTTTTGTTTCAAATTCAATAAAATAAATCTGTTTGTTTAATTTTTTGATTTCTATTTCTCTCTATTTTTATAACTTATGAAAATCATAAAACTAGTATTGATTTTTTTTTGTTTTCATTTTTATTTTATTATTATATTGTTTATTTAATATTAATTACTAATGAGAATTATGAATAATATAATTTGTTTTGAGAATACTTAAAATTTTTAAATATTTATTTATGAACTAATTTTTTAACTATCAAAATTTTAATTCTAAATAATAAAATTAGTTTTTAATTAGCTTGGAAATAAAATTTCACTAATTTAATTATTTATTTTAATGAAACAAAATAGATTCTTGTTAATATTTATTAGTAAATAAAATTGTCTATTTAATTTATATATTAGTTAATGTTTAGTTATTATTAATAATAAAAGTGTAAATACATTGACATTAACAACTAAACAAGTTTTTTATTTTTGTTTGAAAGAAAAAATAAAAACCAAAATATGAAAAACGAAAACTAGAAGTTGCAACAGCAAAACAGAAGGGAAATGAAACGACCCCTAAGCTTATTTTAAGGTTTTCTCTTTTAAGGTAGGATTCAATAGCTATTAGGGAAAATAGAGTTGATTCCTTACTTTGATAACATTAATAGGAAATTCTATCTATATATGGATTGTGCATTTAGTTTAAAAATAGACTTAGAGAGTTATAGGCAGAATTCATAAATTCCAATTTGGAAAACTTTGATGCTTTACTTCTAAAAGTGATTATTAAAATTTCCAGATGTTTAACATTTTGGAAGTGAATTCGAAGGACCAATCTATCCAGGATTTTGATTCTTCATTACAACAATTTGACATGTAAAAGTGCCCTATCAGATATTAAAAGGTGTCATGAATCTATTGCTTGTCATTCAGCAGTAATTGGTCTGCTACTAATAATTTGTTTGCTTCAAACCATAGGAAAGGTTCCTAGTTCTCCTAACAAATCTTAGAAGTGATACCTACGCCTATCTTTTTCTCGCAATTTTAAATTCCATCACCCTAAAATCACAGCTTATATGCTATTATGAAGTATTGTTGGTATGTTCTCTATCTATCCTACAATCATGAAGTCCATTAAAAATCATTTTAGCTTTGAAGTTTTCGTTTCATAATTCTAGTTCAAGTCATCAACATATTGTTTACTTTTATTTGTTCATATGTAATCACTGTTGACCATTGTAAGCTTTATTGAATGATGGCCTAAGGATGCAAACCTATTTGTATAAACTCTTAAGGTTGAGGTCTTGTTTGCATTTAAAAGCAAAAGCATGATGTGGCATTATGAATTGGTAGTTAAATTAGGGATCATTTGGTTTAACATTTGTTAGGGATCATTTGGTTTAACATTTGTTCTTTTAGTTTTGAATTTTATTATGTGTTTCATGATTTTGGTTTTTGTTTTCCTTTTCTAAGAAATAAATTTTTTATTGTTAATATTGATGTAGTTTTACTTTTTTTAATAATAATAATAAATATTGTAAGCAGTTGTTGAAGATAAATAAATTTATTAATTATTTGAGTAATTAATTTTATTCTAACTTAATGTAAAATATTTATTCGTGATTATTAATGTTTAATTGATTTTTGATCTTTCTTATTTTAGTTACTTTGGTAAGTTGCATGCAATTTTGTCGTAAAAACTCCTCATCTTATGCCCACACCAAAAGTTGAACCACGATGGACGTGGAGATACTGTATTTGCTCCTTACGACAATTCTAAAACTGTTTTTTTTTTTAATATTTATATTAGTAATTGTTACTAAAAGTTAAGTAGTCACATTGCTAACGTAAGTTTTTGAACTGTTTTTGATATATTTATATTAGTAATTGTTACTAAAAGTTAAGTTGTCACATTACTAACGTAAGTTTTTGAAAATTTGCATTCCTAAAACTTTCAAGATGAATATAACTAATCATTGAAAATTTTTATGGAAATTAAATAAATAACATTGATGGCAAAGCTCCAAAAGGAGTTACAAGAGAAGCATGAAGCCTTAACAAGTCCATTTAATAAGCAATTTAGTACAATCAAACCTGAAGCAACAATCATGTCCAGAATAAATAATTGAAATTGTTATAATTTTCTGTTATTTGTTGTTTAATATTGGAATGAATTGATTTTCTTGTTCAGGAGATAGTTGTAAATGCATGTGTAAGATTTATATTTTTTTTGTATATATGAATCCCAAGCAATGATTAGTTGGTCTTACTAATCATATGATGACTTTCCAGCTAATAATCATCAGTCAATAGTTATTGACTATTAATTATCGGCAGAATTAAACCATATGAACTAAACATACGGAACAATGTGCTGAAAAATACTTTTTGATTCAAGTTGGTGGTTCATGAGCATATTGTCTTCTTTGAACAGTGAATTTAATCGTCTTTTGGGGTGTGCATCTCTTTTTCACTGCCATGAGAAACATTTTATATATGCTGAATCAATGTGAGGATGCACACAGCTCAAAAGCATTCCATGAGCTTTCCTTAATGTGTGAAACAGGTTTGTTACTTTGGTAGGTTGCTGTAGCTTAGCAAACGATATAGTTTGTGAGCAAATGATCTAGAATTTCACATAACTTTGGTATGTTATATCACTTTAATTGGTCTTGCAAATGAAGATTCATAATATAAAAGGCTTTGGTGACAATTTTTTATAGTTGTTAGGTTAGATAAGTAATCTTTTAGTGCTGACATCTTTGAACGAATTGTATCATCTCCATTTGCATACTATTATGTTTATGCACTTCAAATTCATATTTAAAATTTGGTGTTTTAAACTTCTCAAAAATGATTTTTGTCCCAGTGCTGCTTCTGGAATGTTTAAGATTGTAAGACCTGCGGTTGGGGAGTCAGTAAGGTAGGAAATTGGTGATGGTTAGTTAGGATTTGTGTGACCTATTTTTTGTGCTCAACCCCTTCTATGTTTCATCAGGGAAATGCCACAGGCAGAGTTGAAAAGCAAATACCGGAAATTGTCATCTCTAGAAAAGGCCCGAAGCAGTTGGGAAGATGAATATGAAGTTTCATCTAAACAGGTAATGGAGTAGGCATAAATGATTTTATTTCCTGTTAGTATACAACCCAACATGAAACAGTGATTCTAGTTTTTCTCGTGACAGTTGTAAAAAGTGGATGAATGGATTATGTACCCTAATTCTCCATTGGTATATTGTTATATATAAGTATTGCATAATTATAAGATTGACTAAAAGACACTTACTATAAATACTCCTAATGTTTTTGCATATATATTATTGATGTATATCTTAGAAAAAACATATGAAATTCTCAAACTTCATTAGAATTTGGGTAAGTGATTAGCTAACTAACATGGGATTATAAGCTTTGTGATTAACTCCTTGAAAATTATCCTCTCAATGAAGTGATAATCCACCTCTACGTGCTTTGTCTCTTGTGATAAATTGGATTTGATGTTATATGTAATGCTACTTGATTGTCTCATATTAGCTTCATAGGTTTTGGTAAAGTAGGTCTTGAAAGAAATTTTAGTTTCTTCAAGGAGAAGGCTTAGTCATAACAATTCACAAGAAACTCCTAACAAAATTCTATACTCAAACTTTTTCACTATAATGTGCTACCACTTTGTGCTTCTACTTTATCTCGGTATCAAATTTCTTCCTACAAATATGTAATATAACTTGACATGAAACATATATCTAACGGTGACATAAATTTGCATCTGCATAGTCTAATATATTAAGATGTCTATAGTTATATACAAAAAGTGTGTCTAGGAGCCTGTTTCACAAACTGTAGAGTACAAAATGTTGTTTTCCAATGTTCAACATAAGGATTACCACACTTACAAGAAATGCGATATTTGGTTTTGTGACTATGAGTTACCAAAGATGCCCCACTAATTCCCAATAGCTTGGTAGGTTAGATAAAGGCTCACCTTGATTAACTACAAATTTTACGTTGGGATCTATATGGCTGTCTATTAGCTTAGTGTCTAATAATTTAGTCTCTTATAAAAGATCTAGAGTATATTTTCTTTATGAGAGGTAAATGTTTTGCTTAGACCATGCTACTACAATGTCCACAAAGTACTTCAAAAGAACAAGGCCCTTCATTTGAAATTGTTGTTCTAGTGATGTAAAAGAGCTTAAAGTCTATAGAAGAAATAAAAGAGGAGGATGAAGGTTGGAATTGAGTTGACAACAAAGACAAGGGCTGAAATTTAGATTATATTAGTATTCCTTATTATATTGGAAGTAGTAGTAAGTTAAATATATTATTCTAGTTTAGATATATAATCCTAGCTACTTAGAACTTGTAAAATTTTTATTATAATAGGATTTAAATTTGTTAGGGACACTTACTCTACTAGAATAGGGGCTCTAAGAACTCTTCTATGAATATGTATATAGTTAATCCTTCAATAACAACATATCATGAATTTTTTTCTACAACTTTGAGTTTTTAATTAGAAGGTCTGAGGCTTTCTTCTAAAAGTGATTCTTAGATCTTAGGAATGATTCCCAATTTCCTACCCTTCATTGTTTTTGTTCCTTCCTAAAATCCATCAATTCTAACCTAAAGTTTCAGCAACTAAAACTCAATTTTAGCAATATCAAACCTAAATTGCCATCATATTCAACCTTAAAATCTTTGCCTAAATTTCTAGCAAACAAACCCTAAAAACTCAACTATACCAAATCTGAAATTCGTTCCTAATTGAAATGTAGATCTGAAACTTGATATTTTAACAGCCTAGTATCAGCCATATTTCCTAATTTTGTGAGTTTTAGTTATAAGTTAATACTTATTCTATTTGTCCTACTTCTTCTAGGTTGACCTTTCACTTAATGAATGCCTTCTAAATCACCTCTGTCAAGTATTTTTTCAACTACATAGACAACTTTAATGATGAGTTTGTGTTTTATGATGGTAGAAGATTGAGTGGTCTGATTGATGCTTAGGACAAAGTTTTGTATTATTGTACTCAAGTCTCCTAAATTAGGCATTAGAAGATTGTTTAAGGCCATATATGGATTTCTCATGCAACATACATAAGTAAACTTCCTTAGAGCAACAAATTTGGGAGGTTGTTCCTTATAGACTTTGCCCTAAAGATCACTGTCAACTCCTTTTGATGTCTAAGTGGTATAGGAGCCAACTAAAGTGGGCAACAATGGAGATAGCAGGAGAGTACAAGTAATTTTTTCCACTAGTGAGAAGGCATCCTCATAATGCAAACAAAAAATTTGAGTGTAGCTTTTTGCAACAATATGGTGGGTCGATTTAGTGAAAACGCACAACAACCAATGCTTGAGGGTAAAAGCTCCCAAGTCCTGTTAGAGCTAAAACCTCAATCACTATTTTAAGAATATAAATAGAAGACAAGGTGGGAATAGACACAACATAGGTAGGAGATGAGGAATGATTAAATGCAAATTAAAGATTGATAAGATTCAAAATTGACGTGTTTCAAAGTCACACAGTGGAGGATCTGAAGGGATGAGTGGACTCGTTGTAGTTGGAGTACCATTAGAGGAAACCAAAATTGTACTTCACTTGTCAGGCCCAATTTGAAGGGAGTAATTACCTATTCATTGGAGGCTAGAGCTTCAAAAACGCTAAGAGGGACCTTAAGAGTGAAAAGAGGATTGAAAGGGAGGGGATAGGTAAGCGAACAAGAAATTTCGGTAGAGGAAGAATAAGATAGAATATACTCAAAGAAGGCAACATCTACAAATAGAAAATGACCTTTTTGAAGTCTTGAGTAATTAAGGAAGACACGTTTTTCGACTTTTGGAGAAAGTTTGGTAGAACTTGGACCATAAATGAATGTAGCACACACAACCAAATTGATGTAGACTAAAATGGTGTGGAGGGGTATTAAGATATAACATAGTGCAAGGGATATGACCTTGTAAGAGTATAAAAGATATATATTGATCAAATATATGAACGGAAGGATGTCATTATCTTAATAAAGAGAAGGGACGTGCATGTTGTAAAGCATAATAATTCTATTATGTCGTTGTGCTTGAATAGGTTACAAGGCAGATATATACAGGAAAGATTCCTAGAATATATCCTAAAAATTAGGTATATACCCAATCATACAACTAATTCTAGGATATACATAAATATACAGCTAACTAATAATCGTATCCCATAAAATACTCTAACTAATTATTTCCTATGCATATATTGACACATGTGAAGTAGTACATGTTTTCGAAAGTAAATGACATTATTTATGCTAATAACTCCATTTTGTAGAGGGGTGTAAGGGCAAGAAGTTTGATGCAAAAATACCATAAGTAGGAAAAATAAAAGATTGAAACTCGGTAAAAGATATTCACAAGAATTGTTACCATGCAAGATCACCAGGAAGACAATCAAATTGAGTTCTTATTTCATTGGAAAATTTTGAAATATAATAAATAAATTAGCTTGATTCTTTAACAAAATAACCAAGCAAAACAAGATTGATCATTTATAAAAGTGTTAAATTAGCTAGGATTTTAGGTTAGAATTGCTGGAATTTAGTAAGGAACACAAACAATGGAGAGTAGGAATCTAGGGATCACCCCTATGGTCTAAGAATTATTCTTAGAAAAATGAATCACTACTTCTATTTGAAAATTCAAATTTGTAGAAAAAATTCAGGATAGGTTGTTATTGAAGGGTTGAGTGCACACGTCTCTATAGAGAAGTTCTTAGAACCTTAAGTCTAATAGGCAAAGATTTGACACATTTAAATTCTATTACAAAAAATATTTTGCAAGTCCTAAACAACTAGGATAACATATCTAAACTAGAATAATATATTTGACATGTGATTACTTTCTATCTAATGAGGAATACTAACATAATCTAAATTTCAGTCCTTGTTATTTTTGGTATCAACTTAATTTCCAACCTTATCTCACTTAAATTAAAGCTTGTCATTGACTAATTTGTCCTCTTTTATTTCTTTTAGACTTTAAATTCTTTTGCATCACAAGAAATGTTTTAGTCAATTCAATTCCCATAAAAAAAAAAGAAAATCATATGATGTGTTATGCATTGATAATGTTCCTTTTAAAAGTTAACAGTTTAGTCAGCTTCCCTTTGATTTTGGAATAGTGGATGGAGGTAGGGAAGAGTGAAGATTCCTTAAATTAAGTCTTGAAAATATGTTTTCCTGTATTTTATCAAGAGGATTGTACAATATTTATATACAATTTGAGGAAATTACAATCCCTAGATTTAAGGGGTTATAATATGGTAAATCTACATTCATATCAAACAGAATCAGCACTCCCCCTCAAGCTGGAGCGTATATATCAGATGCATCTAGCTTGTTACATATATATATTATCCTAGGACCCCGTAAGGACTTATAGTCAACATGTCTGCTAGTTGATCCCTAGAGTTCACATAAGAAGTCTTAATGATGCCTGAGAGGATTTTCTCGCAGATGAAGTGCAAATCAACTTCTATATGCTTGTTCCTCTCATGAAAGATTGGACTTGATGAGAGATACATAGCTGATTAATTATCGCAAGCAAGTTCCATGGGACCAATCTCACAAAACTGCAACTCTTGGAGCAAGTGCTTTAACCACAAAAGTTCACAAGTAGCATTAGCCATAACACGATACTCTACTTCTGTGCTAGACCTTGCAACAATAGTCTGCTTCTTGCTCTTCCACGAAATTAGGTTTCCTCTAATAAGAACACAATAAATAAAAGTGGACCTTCTATCACCAACATCACCTGTCCAATTTGCATCCAGTTATCCAATAATCTTTGTATGACCCCTATCCACATAAACAAGCCCCTTACGAGGTGATCCTTTGATGTACCTTAGGATTCGAACGATTGCATTCCAATGATTCTGATATGGTGAGTTAAGAAATTGGCTCACAACATTAACAGGAAAAGCAATGTTAGGTCTAGTCATAGTGAGAGAGTTCAACTTTCCCATTAAACTTGTATACTTGGCTGGATCAGAATAGGGCTCCCCTTGATTAGGTAGCAGCTTCACATTTGGGTCCATAGGTGTGTCAACAGGTTTACAATCAAGCATTTCAGTTTCTTCTAGAATATCAAGAGCATACTTCCTTTGAGTGATAGCAATACTTGTATTTGATTGGGCCACTTCAATCCCAAGAAAGTATTGTAACTAACCAAGGTCTTTAGTTTGAAAATGCTTTAACAAATATCGCTTCAATTCCTTAATGCCTTGTTGATCATCACCTGTAATGACAATATCATCCACGTACACCACAAGATAAATAATGGTACCTAATGATGAGCGTTTAAAAAATAAATAATGATTTGCCTCACAATGAGTCATGCCAAATTGTTGGATGACTTTACCAAACTTCCCAAACCATACTCGAGGTGACTGTTTTAAACCATATGAGGATTTTTTTAACTTGTAGACCCGGCCTAAC
>JANTPM010000002.1:33792577-33804041 GCA_025434745.1 Erythroxylum divaricatum | reverse complement strand
GCAAGCCTATGGTAGTGCAACATGTTAGAGTGAGATTTGAGCGAAACACTTTGCCCTCAAACACTTGAGTGTAAGAGTGAAATCTATGAGAAGAATTCACTTTGATTTCATGTTTGCTTTTGAACAATGATGTCATATTTTGACTTTGTCTATTTGCATTGGTGAAAAGCAATTATGATATGTGGTGCAAATTGAGTCTTACTAGCCCAAGTTAATGGATTGTGTGAACTTGATCTTTTGAAGGATGAATTGACTGAGTGTAGTGGTTTGACATGTTTGCTCGAGGGAGAGAAAAGGTTCGGTGTGGGGGAATTTCTTAAGTCATTTAAATTACACTTATTTTGGACTTAATTAGTGTTAAGGTGTTGAAATTATTATCCGAATTTCATGGAATTACTCTATAATTGTTTACAAATGGTTTTCAACATCTTAGGGATGAAATAGGATCAAAAAGATGCAAAAGAAGGAAGGAAATTCGAAAATTCCCAAATTGACAGAAATTCAGAGATTAAGCGTAGGTATGCCTAAGGATGGAATAATTCTGCAGATAAAATTTCAGAAGTCAAATTCAAACTAAACACAATCTTTAAAAATTCCCTTGCCATCTTTCCAAGAAGTTACCTATCGAAATTAGAAGATTGCCTCATCTGGACAAAATCAAGAGAAGATAAGTAAGAGATTAGCATCAAGAAGGAGATTTGGATGATTGTCGTATAGATATATATACATACTAGGTTTTAGAAGGGGGTTATCGTTGGTTTTGGGGCTGCTGCACTTTCTGTTATTGTTCTTACGTTTCTGCATAGTTTTACTTAGTATTTTCGTATTTTACATCAAAGGACAAGGGATGGAGACGTATTGCTTTGTTATTTCTTTTGTTTTCAATTCAATTATGAGTAGCTAATTTTCTTATCTTGGTTGAGGAGATCCATGTTACATGTTATTATGGTGAGATGTTTCGGATACTTTTTATGTTGTTAATAAACATTGGATATCTTCGGATCTATTCGTTATAATTGAATTCATTGGTTTCTAGATGCACAACTACAGACTAATTGGTTCAATCGCTAGATTAACGAAATATGAAATTCAATTTCGGTAATCACAAGTAGCAATTAGGATTAACTTCTTTACGTTAGAGTCAGAAATTCTAAGAAGATATTCACTTGATTGATTGCATGTCGTACATGTCTTTCACTTGCTCATTGGTTCTTGATTCCTAATGCTATTATTCAATTATACCTATAATCATATCTAGGTTGTTTAATAAGATTGTTAGGATACATGTTTCTAGTTATTACACTTAAGAGAATTTCTCCCTATAAATGTTTATTAATGATTGCAATTTTATGTCGAGGATCCATAATAGCACGATAACATCGTTGACGCAAAACCAAAGCATTTTTCCATTGAATTTTCAGATTTGATTATTGTTTCGATTTGTGATTTTTCCCTTTGATTTTCTATTATTGCCGTGATTAAACAAAACCCCCTCTTTATTTTCGTTATTTGTCCCGTTTGAATTCACTAACTTTTATCGTTAAAAATTTCTTGTGGAAACAATATCCGCTTACCGCTACTACATTAATTTGTTTTAACGGAAGTGATTTCTTTTATATTTGATTGCAGGCGACAGCATCACCAGAAAACACTATTGTATCTTCTTTATTAAGCTCAAACATTTCAATTTGATATGTCGTCATAAGATATCACTCCTTCATGCATGTGTTTGAAATTTTTATGATGCACTCTCGTTATCTTCTTATTAAGATGAACTTGCCATAAGTTTGAAGATCATCTAATCTCTAGTACTTAAATAGATATATACAAGAAAAAAGAAAAAGTACTTTGAAAATGGTTGTAATAAGGTAGCAAAAAGGATAAGTAGGTTAATAAAGAAAATGAATTAGAGAAATAAAGATATGAAAAAATAAAGATATTAAAAACAATGATACTTACAATTGGTAAAGCACGTAAATCAAGAAATTGATAAAAAAATCTTCATGAACTCCTCATCTTTTGAAACAATCCTCCTTTTCTTACATTATTTTCAAGTATAAGAACTTATGCCTATCAATTTTCAACATTCTTTTAACACATTTTTTCATTTTTTTTACACAACAGTTCTCTATCTTTTTTAATTGATTTTTTTTGTTAACATTGCCATCTTTATATAAATCACCATCTCCCTTATACTTGTTTCTTTGCATACTATATCTAACACCCATATCAAATCATAAGCAAAATCTTTACTAATCATGAATTAGGAAATAATAACTTGGTTTTCTTATAGGTTCAAGGTTCTTTGAAAATTTTCATATAAACGCTCAATGAGACTTATTAATGGGTTAATTTGTAAAAGGTAAGCAATTTAGCTCAAACTTAATCATAAGTGCCTTTATCATTTTAACGCTTATATACATCTTAAATATAATCTCAAAAAGATTAATTTAAAATTTTGAAATCCAAAATCAAAGCAGGTATCCACATTTGAAATAAAAAATTTTATATGATGGTCTAAACTCTCACATTATCAATCAAGCCAAATTAAATATTATCACTTAAAATTTTAGTTTCTTAGCATTCATAAAGTTATGATTGCATTGCGACCTACTTAACAATATTATGCATTTAACATTTAACAGCTATTTTAACTAAGATTTATGCATAAAGTTATGCTATAAACCTAAAGTAATGAATGAGATCCTAAACACAACACAAAAACATCAAGAAAGTTAAAAAGCTAAACCTAAAACACATTAAACACATAAATGAAAAATGTATTCGTTAAAACTTAAAACTTAAAAAAAAAGAAAAGAAAATTAGATTTTCAAGAATTCATCCCCCACAATTGAACATGACATTATCCTCAATGTCAAACAAGTAAGATAAAAAAAGTATATGTGAAATAAAGGTAGAGAAATCTTCCCTAATACCAAGTTTAGTCACACAAAAATTATATTGAATCTAGAAAAAACTAACTATAAAACAAATAAAACAAGCATTAGTATCCAAAACTAATAACTTAAAACAAAACAAACAAAAAGTTAGAATAATAAGTTGCTCTCCAACAAGCACTTCTTTCTAGACTTCCTACTAAAGCCTTTCACTCATTCTGAATCTATCATTAAAGGCCTACTTTTTATCTTTTTTAGAATCAAAGCTCTCTAGATCCTTCACATTTCATTAAGATTGAGTTGTCCCATTCCCCTTCTTTTCCTTACAGGATATATAGGCTTTCTTTATTTAACTTAACCACTGATAACCCCTCAAACTTCTTCTTGTTCAATAGGATATCCTTTGAGCTTTCAATACTCTTTACCATTTACGAAAGAGAAATTTTATCTTCCTTTTCATCTATTTTAAACTGTCTTTGGCATGAAATTAATATCCTAATGGGTTCAGTTATCTGTTGCTTTAAAACGCTACCTATTGTGTAAGAGATTGAACTCATTTTGTTCTTCTTAATCTTCCTCTAAATAAAGACCATAACCAACATTGGATGGGGATGATATTGGTGCTGATTTTATTTTGTTCATCATTTCCTCACCCATGTCTATATGTTTGGTCTACCTTGTCACTTCCTTCTTTTTGAGTATCTTTAACATCAAATATGTGTACCTTATTATTACTAAGAGGATGTACTTGTCCTCTTTTATCATAGCTAATTGGTTAACGTTCATATCTAGGTTATGAATAGATTCACTAGTTAACTACACTACTTTTTCAAAATTCTCCAAATTATCCAATTTTGTATCAATGGAAGATATATATTGCTTGAGCATCTCTTCCATCCCATTTCCCTATGAAGATGGTGGTTGATTTTAAAATTGAAACTATTTTTGGAACCCAATGTGTCTCATATATTTGTCTACTTTAGGTCCTTTATCATTTTAAAAGAAATATGGATGACTTCTCCATCCAAAAATTATATGTATTAGAGAAAGGGTCATTCATATTAATTTCATCATTGGCAGACATATAATTGTTCCATTAGTAGTAATGTGGGTTAGGCTTCACATTCATACATGCATAGGAAAGATATCTATACTTGCCATAATGTTATCATATGTCCTTAGTGGTCATGTCAAGATTCAATAATGCCTTTATTCGGTTAAAAAATTAACTAATTTTAATGTTAAATTCAAAAGTTCTTGATCGTTATGCCAATTTTAAAGAGGCTATATTGGAAAGTTAAATATATGAAAAATAATAAAATTAAAAGAAATCTAATAACTGATAAACTAATAAATAAATAATTCTCAATAATGTCCCCAAAAACTTAACCTACTAAATCTATTTGCAAGTGTATAGAATACTATTTATATCCCACAGGAACTATATTACTATGTCTGTTAATCCTAGTTAAAAGGCGCAAAAATAAATGAGAATTATAGAAAAATTAAATTGCTAGACTTATGAAGACAAGATAGTTAAAAAAAAGTGAAATCAATAAAATTAAAGTTAAGGTTTTGGGGTTCATTTATGTGAAATTCTTATTATCATGTTGAAATAATAATAGAGGGTTAATTAACTATATTTTTACCCTATATTTAATGTATTCTTGCTTGATATTTATACTTTTATTTTATATTTGGTACTTAATATGCATTAAGTTTGTTTACAGGTGATAATTGCCTTTATGGACTTAAAGGAGAGGAATTCGGAAGAAAACACGACGTAAAATAGAAAATTAGCAATCTAGAAGGAGTGCACGGTCGTGCACTTTCACGATATTGGACAATTTTCAATTATGCACAACCATGTACATAATTGTGCATAACCCAAAAACCTAGATTTTCATATAAAAGTGACATTTTGGAGGCAAATTGAAAGGCGGAGTGGCTGGCACTATTCTGAAACATTCAGAGGTGATTCCAGAGGCGATTCAAAGCTTAAGGAGCAGAAGATGCATGATTTTTATCGACAGATCCATTAAAACACAAGATCAGATGTCTACGTTCTCAGAATACACGACAAAGAATAATAAGGGACATTTAGAATTATGATTCCGATGTTTTTAAAATTTTTAATGTTTATATGGATATGATTTCATGTTCGCTGATGTATAGCTAAACTCTCTATTAATATCTAGGTCAGATGAATCCTAGTTGAATACTTTTGACATGTTTTAATCCTTTCATGAATGCAAATAGTGATTTTTTATTATTAAGATCCAATTATCTATTTTATTTATTGTTTATTAATATGATTTTTAGACTTTTATTTAGGTTTGAATAGATCTACGATGATTGAAAATAGTTGATTACAATCTTAGAGATAGGATGACATAAATCTTCTAGATTAGGGTTAAACCTAATAGAGAGATTCATAATACGTTAACACAATCTTGTAAATTTTAATTTGAGTAATTCAGTTAGAGACCTTAGAATTAGTTGTTAGTAGACTCAGGGTCATCTACTAGCATACCTTAGGAATTTCCACGGTTCAATTAATCAATAACATAATTACATGAAAAATAATCAATTAGTTAAAGGTTTAGGGGAATTTGAAGCCTAGGTACTAATTATCTAATATCAATAATTAATTTAGTGACGCAAATTCTTTTCTTTAAATCACGATGCTTATTTACTTTAATTATTTAATTTTAGTTTCATTAATTCAACCATAATCAATATGTAGGCAAGATAATAGAAAAATAGTAATTATTAATACTTACCATCCTCGTAGGATCCACCCGTAGTTACTAGTACTAGCTACAACTACATCGTGCACTTATAGTATTAAGTTTGACTACTCACCAAATATCACAATCAAATAACAATTAAGTTAATGTATCTTTGTCTTCTCTTAAGGTACATAAGTATATTTAATTATGTAACTACCACCTCTTAGTGCATAATGTAACCTAATGAGATTCATTAAGCATAAATAATCTTTTCATTATCATAGTCGTCTAATATACTTTCATACTCTAAATTCAAGGAGATTTTTCTCCTGGTGCATGTAATATAATTATTTTTCTAGTTGTTATGCCTAAAATTGAATCTACAATGATTAGTCACCAATCTAACAATTCCTAATGATAGTATTTATATCTATAGTTGGAAAATATAGCCTTATAATGATTGAACTTATGATTTAACATTCCTCAAACTAAAGTTGGTATTATTCTAAATTTTTTAATTTATTACAAGGTAGTGTGTATTTATCTTGTAGCACCATATTGTAACCAATATTAGTATATTAAGTTTCTCACCTCTCTTAACCTCTTTGACATGTCAAGTGCCTATTATGCCCTTTTCCACTAGTTTCTCCACTTTTGGACATCTTTGATCTATAATAGACCTTTATTGCCTTCTAAAATTTTGTGTCTTTTGTTTTCCAAATCACACTAAAATCTCTTTGATTGGATAACGCTGAAGAAACATGTTCTCAAATCTAAGTTACACTATCAAAATCATCACCTGCAAAATAATGAACTAAATGTAGGCAAAAATCATATAATCCATATAGAAACAACTATAAAAATACAAAATTATAAATAATTTAACCCATAAAATGTAAATTATAGACCTACCACCACGTTCTAGAAAATAAAACCTTGCCTCTTGTTATTTCACATCACCTTTCCTTCTATCTTATTAGCTCATTTTTCCATTCATAAGTAATAGAGTTTACTACTAAATTATGATTTTAGTTGATCAAATCTTGGATAGCTAGATCTCAAACTCAACTCTACTTAATGTCTTAAAATAGGTCAATTAGCTCCAAAAATTTAGCACTAGAAATCCTAAATAAAAATTTATCAGAAAATTCTCTTTCTCACTTATAAAAGTACCTTAAAGTTATATCTTAAGAGTTTTGGTTGTCATGGTTGTTGAAATGGAGTTGTGACTCTTTGTTCTAACAAGAATTTGAGGCTTTTATGATTTATCTTAACTATGAAATGTTTTCTAATCAAATAATGTTTTCATTATTCTATTTCTTTAATGACTATTAAAAACTCTTTTATATAAGTAGATAAGCTTTAGTGCTTACTATTATTAATACCTTACTCAAATAGGCAATATGGTGTTGATCTTATTGAAGCATAGCCCCTATAACTATTCCATTTGTATCTGACTTGACAAAAAAAGCCTTAAAGAAATCAGGAAGAGTAAGTACATAGATAACAATAAATTCTTCAATCACAAAAACCTTAGGTTAAGGAGCTTTAAATCTCCACTTGAAAGCATCCTTGTACAGTATTTTAATTAAATATGTAGCTATAGTTTTATAATACTTAATAAACCCTCTACAATATCCAATTAAGCCTAAAAAACCTCTTAACTTTTTAATAGAAGTAGTTGTAGGCTAATTCTTCACTATCTCTACCTTATAAAGATAGTAATTACTCCTCTTTCATATATGATATATCTAAAGGACTTATTTGACTTCCTTCAGAAAATATTTAGTTGCTTTCAGAAATAAGTTAATCTCTATTAAGGTTTGTAATGTAATCCTCACATGTTCCATGTATGACTAAAAAAGTTAGTGTCATATATCAAGATATCATTTTAAAAAAACGAGATACACATCCTAATGCTCAAACTAAAGATGTCATTCATTAAACCTTAAAATGTGGAGGGGAATTAGTTAAACCAAAGAGCATGACTATGAATTTATAATAACCATCTTGTGTTCCAAATGCAATCTTAGGGGCAGCCTTAAGATGTATAAGGTATGATATTCTAACTCAAGATTAATAATATCGTTTTGCACAACATAGTACTTATATGAACTGATCTATCTTACTTATACGAATTGATCTATCTTCTAGTTGAATTATGACACGTGTTTCTTTCAAATACCCCAAATTCAATAAAGTGTAAATAGAATATGGCATGACATTAATTGAAGCTCTTAAATCTAACATTGCCTTTTCAAATATGGTGCCACCTATTTTACAAGGAATTGTAAACATAATTGGGTCCTTACACTTTGGTGGAAGTTTCTTTTGTATGATTGCAAACACATTCTCCCCCATACTCACTTTCTTGTCTCCTCTCAATTTCCTTTTGGACGTGCATAATTCCTTCAGAAATTTGGCATATCTTGGAACTTGTTGTATGACATCAATTAGAGGTATGTTCATTTCTACCTTTCTAAACATTTCCCAAATCTCCTTATCTTACTCCTCTTTGTTTGATTTAACAAACCTATAAGGAAAAGGAGGCAAAGTATTGGTAAAATGTTTAATCATAAGAGACTGAGAGCTTACCTTATTTTCCATTTCAACTTCTCTTAGAGACACTTCGAGTTATTTTTTAGTTTCTTCATCATCGCCCATAAGAGGAGTTTCATATGGTGCCTCTATTTCTTTACTGCTTCTTAGGGTGATAACACTTACATTCTCTTTTAGGTTCATAATTGTTGGAACTCTGATTTTCCAATTAGTTAATAGCAATAGCTATGTGACTAATTTTATTTTCTAGATTTTGAACACTAGCTTTTATTTGCTGTTGAAATTGTATGGTACTATTTTGAAATTGAATAGTACTCTAAGCCAATGTTTTCATAATGTCTTCCTATGAAGGTCTAGAGTTTGATGGTTGAGCTTGCCCTTGAAATGGTTGTTATTAGGAGCTCTGTTGTTGTTGTCCTTACTGTCTATAGTTGTTAAATAGAGAATTCTTCCATCCCAAATTGTGCGCATGAGAGTAGTTATGATCATTCTTCTTTTT
Organism: Erythroxylum divaricatum; assembly: GCA_025434745.1. NCBI lineage: Eukaryota > Viridiplantae > Streptophyta > Magnoliopsida > Malpighiales > Erythroxylaceae > Erythroxylum > Erythroxylum divaricatum. Next base: position 33,795,354 of record JANTPM010000002.1, on the reverse strand, counting down.
TGGTTAAGTTGGAAAAGTTCCAAAACCAATCACTTATTTCGTGGGTGTTTTTTGCAAGGTTGGACATATATTAGTTGGATATCCTACTATTATGCAAATACTACATACTTTTACTTATTGGGTACCATTTGCTATCATTTGTCTCACTAAAGATATCAACCCAACTATCTGTTGCTCTAATGTGGCAGTACTAGCTTCATTGACCTTTAATGGTATGGGATTCTCTTGAATGTTAAACTGTTAAGAGTTAGCAACCATATTCAACAAGTATCTTATCTACCAATACACCTTCTCTTAATGCATCTATCATACTTCTTTCTTACGGTAGAAGCCCCTCGTAGAAACATTGGATCAAAAGTTCTTCATTGATTTGATGGTTAGGGCAACTAGAGCACAACCTCTTGAAACGCTCCCAAAACTTATATAATGTCTCCCCATTATGCTACCTAATTGTATTTATTTCCTTAGAAATATTTGTATCTAGAGAGGTAAGGAAATACTTCTCCAGAAAAAAAAATTTCATCTTATTCCAAGTAGTGATTTATTTAGAGGGTAATTAGCAGAGCCAATCCTTGGCGGTGTCCCTCAATAAGAAAGGGAAAGCCCTCAGCTTAATCTACTCTTCTTATATCGCAATTACCTTTATGCTAAAATAGATTACGTGAAATTTCTTTCAATGCTTATGAGGAACTTCACTTGGCATACCACAAAGAGTAGGCAAAAGATGGATTAAACCAAATTTAATATAACATCCCATTTCCCATACTAAGGGTTAAAACCCTAAAATATGGTACATGTGAGATAAATAAGATATTAAGAGAAATGCATTTTATACTCATGCATAATGTTAGAATACATGCATTTGAATTTGAATTTTTTCACACATTAAAATGATTATACATTCATTCATTGACATTTCTGAGTATAATTGATTTATATATGTGGAATGTGATTTTTATTGAGAATTTTGGTTTTTATATAGGGTAAATTGATTTGGAGAGTGTATTAGTTGATTAAGAATTTTTGGTGAATTTTAGGAAAAATGTCACTTGGCAAGTAAATTGATGAATGGTAATAGAAATGAGAGTTAAATGATATTGTGGAATTTTATAGCTAGCTTTAGAAATTGTGAGAAAATGATATCAAAAATTAGGAGACAATTGTAGTAAAATTTTAGAGTTGGTTGGACTAGTTAAGTGAGAACTAGTTTAAAGTCTTAAAGGATGGATGAGTGACAAGTGTCACTTGTAAAGTTAATCTTAAAAGCTTACTACTATTCTGTTCACTTAAAAGACCACGTTACTATTGTGCTTTTGATCTTACTTTCTTCTTCGAGATTTTTCTTCATCTTTTGGAGGCTTCATCACTTTCAAAAATGTCTCACCCTCATAATGCAAGCCTTGCTCTCATTTTCAACTTGCTGCCTCTTTTTGTTATTTTCTTCACTGTCGCTAAAATACCTAACCCAAACCACCTTCAAGATGATGTACGTGGATGCAAGAAGAGTTAGGGATTCTAGAGCTTTTGAAGATTTTGGAGTTTTAACAAGTATCTTGTTAATCTTTATACGTGGTAGAAATATGAATCAAATTTGGTGATATATTTGTCATTACATGATCATGATAAACTGGTTATTTTTCATGAACAATATAGGTTTAAGATGAAACTATGAAATTTTGATTTTTACATATTTGATATTATTATGTCATAAGAGAGTTTTAAAATGATTTTTTTAGTTTGAAATATCAATGAAAATAGGAATGAAAAGAGTGCATAAATTTTTGGGGAAGAGTTGATATATATATATATACGTGTATGCTATGTTTTCTTCACTGTGTATACGTGAGCATTTTGGGTATTTTAATAATGACCAAAAATAAGTTTAAAGTTAAGGAATAGGTATATGGTGATGTCTGGAAATGAGAATGAATGATTTAAATGATAGTTAGAGGAAAAAATTGAAGAGAATGCAAAAAAAATAGAAATGTAGAAAAATGAGAGTGAAGAAAACGCAAAAATGAAGAAGATGCATGAATATGTGATGTTTTTGATATTTGGTGTTGATTCTTAGTTTCTGACCTTTTTTTTAATGTGTTGGGTTGAACCAAAGTTGAAAATAAAGTTGACATAAGTTAGAGATGTTGGCTTAAGTGAAAGAATAATAAGAGAAGAAGAGTTGTTGTTGGGACCCGATCCGGGAACCGGATCCCAATCGAAAAAGTGAAAGACAGAAACGAAAACGAAGTGGCAGTAGCTAAAATGAATAACAAAATACAGAATCAAAGTACAAAGTGGAGACAAAAGCGAAAGCGAAAATAGCGAAACGAATCTAATAAGCGAATCGAATACAAATAACAAAGCGGATAGAACGAAATCGAATCATAAAGCGACAACGGATCAAAAGCAAATCGGATATCGAAACTAATACACATCGGAATAGAATGCGAAAACGAATTGAATAAAATACGAAAGCGAATCGAACTGAATTGAATGCCGACATCCGTTGGAAACACAAAGTATGGACAACTTATCGCATTGGAAACCTAGACTATGACATATTCGAAATCTGGTGTAAATTTTTTTTTCTTTCTTTTCCTTTTCTTATTCATTTTACTCAATTGCATAAATCGCAAAATTCATACAGACATACATATCCCAAAATCTCATCCTTTAATTTGTTCTTATTTTCTTTTATTGCCATATAACCAATTTTCTATCGAAAATTGGGCAACATAACGGCTGCATTTTCATAAACTCAAACCTACAAAGTGTTCAAA
>JANTPM010000002.1:33765385-33785988 GCA_025434745.1 Erythroxylum divaricatum | reverse complement strand
ATTTCAATCAACTCATTCACTTGAATTCTCATAAATTTTTACAAATCTCCATAATAATCAGAATTATCAAAACCCAATAATTCTTTTCTCACAAATTTCCTCAAAGCATGAATGCATCTATTTCACAATACATATATTAAATCATTCATTTAATTTCACTCAATATTTCTCAATGCTCCTTAAAAATCGGGGTCCAACAGTTGCAGTGTCGGAAGAACAAGGAAGAAGAGCGATCGTTATGTGAGAAATAAGAGGAGTCACAATCATGGCCTTGCACGATCGTGACTTTCCAGATGCAACTGAAATCTCACGATTGTGGTCATGCACGATCACGACTTCTATGGTTGGAGACATTTTGAACATCCTTTGATATTTTGGCCATATCTCCTTCTCTCAACCTCCAAATGACATGGGAATTGAACCATTGGACACATTAATCTACATCTCCACCAAAAATCTTAGCCATTTGAAATCATCTTGGAGAGATTAAGTGATAAAAAAAAATTGGTTCTGGAGATTGGGTGTGTAAGATCGTACGTTGAGGTTGCACAGTTGTGACTTATTTTGTTAGTGTGCATGGTCGTGCATTATGGTTGGATGCTCATGACTCACATGTTTGGAATGCATGGCTGTACACTAATGTTACATGGCCATGAATTTTAGTTGGGTTAGCTCAAAAATGCACGATCGTGCTTGCATGGGAGCTTTTTGCACACCAAACATCCTTCATTCTTTTGCCTATAATTTATTCTCTAGGTATCCAAATGAAATGAGACTTCAACCAATAGATTCATAAGATATTGTTTTTCATCTCCATGAAAAAAGTTATAGCCATCTGAAATCAATTGATTGATGAATTTAAGATGAAAATGTTGACTATGCTAGAATATAATAATCAGAAAGATTTCATTGAATAGGCTTCGGTATTTTGACTATATCTTGTTCTGTAGCCATCCAAAAAGAATGATTTTTAAATTGAATTCAAATAGAGACATAGGTCTACAAATTGTCTGAAGAAATTAAATTTTAATTCGGTCTCTAAGAATTTCAATTCTAGATGGAAGTTGAGTGCAGGGCACTGTTCTAGTATAAAAATAGTCCAAAAATATTTGCAGTATAACTTTGAAAATATTGAACCAAATTGAATGATCTTAATGTCATTAGAAACTTAAGAGATAAGAGGAAAAATACTAAACCAAATTGAATAATCTTGATGTCATTAGAAATTTAAGAGATAGGAGAATAATTTTCTAGAAGAAAATGCTCTCAAATTACTTCATTTTTCTTGTCAGAATAATCATGCAAAAATTGACCCAAAGGTCTTAAATTTGGAGATATTATCAAAAGAAATGAGAGTTTGGATCTTGTATGATCATATAATGTTATAATAACATTAGTGAATGAATTGTTGATATCAAAATACCAAAGGCATGAGTATAATGGGAATGAAGATGTTCATATGAATGTAGTTGTGATTCAAAAGAGATGAACCATAGTTATCGAGTAACAGTGAAAGAGAATTGGATATTATAAGATAAAATAATGCTAGAAAAGAAATGATGAGTGATTGAATTATGAAATGAAAATGAGCATAAGATATGAAGTTTGATAATATACCCAGGATTGTCACTAAGCATGCATTATACATTACACATATACATATGTGTAAAACTAAATGTTTATGTGATTGTGCAATTATTAATGTGTGTGCAACATGCATATTGCATAATTGTAATGTGTAGGTTAAACGTTTGCATTCAGACATTTTCAGATTATGGAAGATAATGCTAATCTGAAGCATATTGTGAGTCGACCTAGATGATCTCATTTCATTGTTTATTTTTATTTCAATTTCTGCATTGAATGACTACGATTATGATTATTATGCAATGTGAATATAATTTATATGAATGTGATTTGCTTATGTTGATGCCAGAAAATGAAGGTCTGAGACTTGATGCATAAATGTGTTATTGAAGTGCTGCTTGTATATGAATGAGAAGAAATAAGTTTATTCTCAACTTAAATGTTAAATATGGGACTTAGGTCCAATGAAATGTGTAAATTGAAAGAAAGTGACTGATTGAGCATATTTGATTGATGCATTAAATTACATGAATGCATGAAAGATAAAGGCCGTTGTGACTAGAGTCATCAGTGAAAAAGAGCTTAAAGCGCGATATATGATAAAAGCCTCAGGCTCAGTTGTGAATGTACCCAATATTCATTAAGGGATATGAGATATTATCTGATTCAACTTGGTATCCACAAGGGATATAGGCTAGCCCAATATCCACTAAGGGATATAGGCTAGTGAAAAATGCACTCGGCCATAACAAACTAAAAGTGAGTCTCATAAACATTACATATGCATGCGATATGTATGATTTAAATAGTTTGAATGATTTCTAAATGTGAAATATGTCTAAAGTGAATCTAAAATGAACGTGATTTTATGAATTGTATATGTTATGCGATTGAGTGAGTCATCGAGGATGCTCACTCACTGAGTTTGCAAAACTCACCCAAAATTTGTAATATTTTTCGACATCAAAAGAGTTACCTGTTAGGCAAACAGGAATATAGCCACTGCATTCAAGTAAGAGAGAGAGGTCAGGATAATTTTGTGTCTGCATTTGTTTTTCTCATTTTTGTATCAAATTGTGTATTCTATTTTTGTACGATATTTATTTGAATATTTCGGTATGTAATAACTTTCAAAACTGGAAATGTTTTGCAAATGAGATTGTTCTAAGTGTAATAATAATAATTGTGATTTCGATGTTTATGGAATAAAATTATGGGCCCAAATTTGATTACTAATTTCCGCGTATGCCTGTGAAATTTTTGAAAAAAAAATTATATTGAGTTTCGAGTGTTTAACTGATTAATTGTTCTAGCATGCTACCCTCACGGGTTACGCACTTGGATATCACTTAGGATATTGGGTACGTGTCTTGCGAGAGTAGGGTGCTACATTTAAGCTCAAAAGTAACATCAATAGTAGGAAAATCAATGTATAAAGGTTAATGGTTGAGATTAGCAGTAGCCAACTACTTAAGTGTGCGATCATTATTTTGCTTTTCCATGTTAGAGTCTGTTTCAAAAATAGAATCATTAGTGAATTAGAATGCAAATCTAAGGCTATTTGGATTCTTGGTGAAGAAACAATTTTCTTGTCAGAAGGTGACAGATCCTCAAAATTTTATGTAGTTTTTATTTTTAATATGCGGAGAGTTCTTTCAATTTTTGGATCAAATTTCAGTTCACTATAGTGAGAAGATTGTGTTATGAATAGTAACTAAAAACAAGAAAAAAAATTAATCAAAATAAAATAAAATAAATAAAGATATTCAGAAAAGCAATGGATATTAAACCCCAGCAACATCGCCAAAATTGACATTGTATTGTAACACCAAAACAAAAATAACTAAACTTAAAGCTCTAACTAATGATAAGTCTAGGTCGATCTCATAGAAATTAAATCAAATCAGTTTTCTAAATTGTATTTACTTGTAAACAATAAATTAAATTGAGAGGGGATTGGCTAGTTGATCTAGTAGAATGATGAAAGTAACAAATAAAAACAAATTAATCAATTAAGAGAACTCGGTCAAGAATAGCTTTATCTTTGAATCGCAAGTTAATCATAGACAATAATATAACACTTCACTCGTGAATTACCAATCAATTTAGATTAACATAAAAGCATATATTAATGTTGTCCTCTTTAATCATCAAACAAAGCAAGCATATTAATTGAATTCTTATCATTGAACCACTTAAAACAAGCTCTTCTTCTGTAATTCCACAATAGCATTAATGAATCATAGGACAACCGAAAGTAAATAATCAACAACCAAGCTTGGTCAATTTAATATAATCTATATTCTTCTTAGATTGTAATGATATCAACAATAAAAATCATTAAATCTAATTGCTACTTATGAATAGATTTTATAACGTATACAAATCTCAAACTCTACTTTAACAATTATTCATTAATCACAATCATCTAGTAGGCCTCCTAAGCAATTGATAACAAGAATGTATTCCATTAAACACAAAAGAATATATGATGGAAAACATAAACAAAATATAAAATTAGAACAAGATTCTCATAACTTGATAATTAAAGTCACGTTATTCTTGAACTGAATAAAGATCTAACCTTGCATACTTGAAAACAAAGAACAAAATAAATTCTCCTAAATTCTATCAACTTGTATCGAAAACGTGTCCCATAACTCAACCTAGTAAATTGTGTGAAACAACCCAATCGCTCCAATCCACATATGGAATTGTATTTTTGTCCAGATACGTCCCCTTAATTTCTGACCTAACATGCTCATCTTTAGGTCAAGATCTCTTTTTCTTAAAACAAAGCCTTATAGTTCAAGTTATGGGCCAAAATAAAAGGAAATTCATACCATGTTGAGATAGATTTCATATCTCATTCTCAGTCTTTTTAGCCCCTTAAAACAACACTTTTAGGCCTTGAGTTCTACATAGAAATTATAGCTAGGATGTTGTCTTGAATTTGAGCTTTTGAATAACCTCATTTGGATTTCATAAGCCTAGATATGGCCATGTAAAGCTTTAGTGGCCAGGTTGTCAATTATGCAGAAATAAGTTTTATTTTGAACAAACGGTTGCTAGTCTAAACGAATTTGAATGGCTACAAATCTTAGCTTCCTGAAAATCTTGAGATGTTTTTTAAATATTCTCTAAAGACCGTGTTAATATTTGGACTCTCTATCTATGTTAAAAACCCTAAAACATCCCAGTAGGTCAATTAAAGAAGATGTTGGGAATTCTCAATTAAAGATATATTTTTTCAATTGTTTCCCCATAATGTCTTATATATAAAAATGGTTATATATGAACATAATAAGACATTTAGCATCCTTTGATACACTGAATCTAACTATGAAAAAGATATGAAATTATGCATTCATCAGAGGGTTTTTGAATTGTAGCTTAAAGAGGACAAATAAGGAGTTGTGTCTCTTACTCCTACTGAAACAATTAAAAAATTTTATTAAAGTTGATAGTTGACCTTAAGAGTAGCTTAAATGTGTTTAAGGATGAAATGAGCAAGTTGATGAACTTATCTTCAACTTTAGAGAAGAGTAGTAGATCATTAGTGAAAATTAAGCTAAATAATCTCAACTTTTTATATATTGAATGGAGCTTGATGCTATTGTCAAAATTGATAGCATTGTTAGTTAATATGTGCAAAGAATCCATGTATAGGACGAAAAGGTAGGGTGCCAATAGATCTCCTTAGCTAATTCTTTTTCCCCCTCTTGAATAAGCAAGTAGGCTTTTCATTGATTAAGATCCCATAGGATGTGGTAGAAATGCATTGACTGATCTAAAAATGAACCTAATTGGAAATCTAAAGGCTTTGAGCATATGTCTAATGAAGTCCTATTATATTATGTTGAATTTATTTTAAAATCCACCTTTATGATACAATTTCTAATCTTGTTTTTCTTCCCATAATCCTTGAGGAGCTTTTGGGCCATCAATATGTTATCTTCAATCATCACATCTTCCCATAATCTTTGAGGAGCTTTTGGGCCATCAATATGTTATCTTCAATCATCACATCTGAGATAATTGTACTTTGGGGTATAGTAATAAGAGAAACTATCACTTTATTTAACTTGGTAGATATTATAGATGATTTTATAAAGCATATGATAACAACAAATAGCTTTGAACTCCTTGATAGTGCTAGGGTTATGTGTTTTAGGAATAAGGGGCACATGAAGATTTGTTTATTGCCTTTAACAGCTTACCGTTATGAAAGAATTCTAGAACATCTTTTTTAACTAGATCTTTAATAAATAGCCAAGTTTTTTAGAAGAAAAGGGCATTCAGAGCTTCTAATCCTACTGACTTACTAAGATTGAGCTTACAATCCATCTTTTTCACTTCCAAAGGAGTAATAGGTTGAGTGAGAAAAGTATCATCCTCAACTGATATTTAAGGATGGAAATTAAACATGTGATTCGTGATAGTTTAGGTACCAATTTTTGACATGATAACTTGAGCAACAAAGGTCCTTTTTCTAATCGTAATGAGTTCAGTTCATTAAGGAATCTTGTTCCTAATAATTCCTCCATTAGAGATGTTCTAGTTTATAATATTTTCAATCTTACTAATAGGGATAGGATATAGATTTGGTAAATTCCCCCTCTCCTCTTATTAACCCCATTATGAGAGACTCAATTTAGTGCCTTAGACACTATTTAGGTTGCTTTACCAATAAATCTTGCAAACATTTCTTGAGGTGAATTGTTCCAACTTAATTTAGTTCAATCAAGAGATTCTTAGAACTTCCATTGTTCTTTAGCTAGCTTTTAAATAGAGACTTAATACTATAAATAGAATTAAAAGGAATCACAGTTTCTCCACCTATTGTGCATTATGTAAATAAGAGCCTAAGAAACTTAATTATCTCTTTTTTTGATACTCCTTCTTATGTTACATTTGGAAAGAAACTTCGAGACTATGCAATATTGTTCTTACAGTTAAGAATTGGTTAAGGGTCTCTTCCTGGCTACATCAGAGATGAAATATGAGCAAAAGAGATTTATCCTTAAGATTTCTATAGGCAACCTGGTTTATGTTATATATGGAGAGAAAGGAATTTGAGTATTTTTCAAAAAAAAAAAAAAAGGCTCACATCAGCTTCAACTACTTTTTGAACTAAAGAATCTGATAGGGGAGCAATTGATGGTTCCTAATGTTCTAGGTATCTTGCTATTAACTTGTGAATCCTTTCTTCTTCTTCTGTTTGATATTAAGTGAATCATACTTATACAATGTTGAGAGGATCTAGAAAATGAATGCGGTAGACAATGAGAAGCTTTGTTGATTTGCTCTAGATCCTGTGTCCTTGATCTATTCAATGAAAGAGAATAATTTTCTATTATATCAACTTATCAAAGAAGCTTGATCTTATCCTTATAACATCACATCATTACACATATGTTGAGTAAGCTATTTCAAGAGTAATTAATAAACTCCATAAAATCTTCTTGATTTAACACATATTTTTGTTAGTTTTTTTCTTGAGCTTATTTAATGTTGTATGGTCTTACAAGTTCTTATGCTACCTTAAGTTTTTTAGTTCTAACCTTTTTTCTTAATTTGAATTTTAGTTCTAACCTTTTTTTTTTAATGTTGAAAGTACTTCTATTCCATTATTAAAATGTCCTTTAACAACTATCTTCTATATTTACAAACCATGAAAAACATTATTTTTAAAATTAAGTTTTTCTCAATGAGTAATGCATTGTTTTTTAAGTGAATTTTACATTTCGGTACAGTATGTATAAATAAAATAAAAAAACAGAAAACTTGTTTGAACTGAGAATACACTCTTGTACTCTGTGTGGGCTGAGCCCAGCCCATAAACGGAATAGTATCTACCTGAATTAACAAACACGTAGTCCAGGTTACCTCTCACCCTACCATATAAGATCTGGCAAGTGCTTTCGCAAGTTACCGATACCGACGCCGCTGAGCTCCTCCTTATCGTCCACCGAGATACGTTATTACCACATAAAACCCTACTTAACGCCAAGGTTCCGTAAAACCCTTAGTTTTGTATTCATTACCTTCACTTCGAATCATTTAGCAGTATATGCCTTTTTTCCCTTAAGAAGATTTATACATGATTTCCAATCTGGATTTTGCTTCATTATAGATGATATTTTCGCTATTTTTTATCTATGCTTTCCGTTTTTTTAATCTGTCGGGTACTTTGGATGATAGTGGAATTTTCGTGTTTCTATTTTTCTTTGAGGTTTGAAGGGAATTTTGTTCAAAATAGTGGTATTCTGGAGTGCTTGAATCTCGACATCTCCTTATAATTATAGATCTTCCCTAGGGCTTAAATTTTCCGCTATTGCCCTCATTTCTTTTCAGTAAGAGACATTAATCAACTTCATTAGTTTGTCACTGTGTGGATGATAACAGCTTTAGAGAGCTTGATGGCCATTGAGCTCAGTGTACGGGTTTACCCAGTGGGTATGAATCAGTTTCTGATTGTTTACTAGGGCTTCTTGATCCTAACATAAGCCATGTTCTGTTGCGGGATAATGCCCAAGTGATTGACTGATTTCTTGTGTAATTTATGTCACTGTTGTTAACCTTGCTGCCTAGCCGAAATGTTGTTAAGCGTCTGTTCCAGAGCTTTGTATTGGTTTGTGACATTTACAAAACACCACCCCCGTCTGTCATTCACTTGTGTCTGTATGTATAACACATGTACGTGTATATGTGTGTATAAAACATGTCACTGTTGCTTTCTTTGGAAGATGTACTTTGATGCTTGATTTAATCTTAGAAACTGTTCGAAATTAGTGCTCATTGTTGTGACAATTGTATAATTCTTTGGTTTTCCCTATTCCGTTGAAGAGTTGGTAATTGTTGTTTATGCACAAACCAGAGGTGCTGATTTGCACACAATAAACATGAACATACACACAAGCTATTTCATACAATAATATTCAGTTTACCTTATTAAGAAAAATGTCAAGTTCTTTATCTTTTTGAAACTTCTCTTTCTCTATTCTTTGAGTTTTAGAAAGCTGACTAGAACTTCCTTGTCTAAATGTTTTCCATTGTGTTGGAATGTCATTGCAATCTTCCTGCATGTGGTTTTTGTGTTGGGAAATCTTTGCATCTTTTTTTTTTTTCCTGTGATTATCTTTATCTTGTACATGTTTGAGTTCACGCTGTTGCTTAAGAGTAGCATAAATGTAATCCCAAGTTTGATCAACAGTAGCATACACGTAATCCCGAATTTGATCAACAGTAGCATACAGGTAGTCCCAAGTTTGATGAACAGTAGAATACAGCCATCATGGGTTTGTGCACCTACAAATGAGAAGTGAATGATTGAACCCCTGCACCGAAAATATAATAAAAATTTTGACATATGTTCCTTCTGTATACCTGGTGCTAGGTTGATAGATTGATGCAAAAACTTTTGTATCCTCAGTAGTTAACATTATTCAGAAATTTAGTTGATAAATTTAATCCATAGAAATTAAGTTGGCTTTCTAATAACCTATCCTGATAGTTTGTTCTCTATCTCGTTAGCAGTGTAATTGCTTCTTAGTATGAAGTCTTGACTAAGGCCGATGAAACTGGATCCTAAAGGGTTGGGGGCTTAGACCACTTCTTTTTTTAGCTTAAAGATAGGCCTTCTTGAGCATTTTTAGACAAAGGAAAAGGAAAGGAAGGTTCTCTATCTCGTTAGTTGTGTAATTGCTTCCTGTAGTATGAAGTCTTGACTTGTTGAAATTATTTTCTTTTGCAGATGAATAGAGAGAAGCTCATGAAGATGGCTGGTGCAGTTCGCACTGGTGGAAAGGGTAGCATGAGAAGGTAGGGGAGTTTTTTAGTTTCAAGTACTTGTCCATTTGGTGTCATTTTTTAACCTTTAGAATTTGGTGTAATCCTGTCCAAGTGCTTGTTTTGGTTGATAGCCTATCTTTATATGTGTCTTGTTTAAATTTGCTGACATGAGTGACTAAATATTTTTTAGTAGAATGTACTTTCGTCTTCTGTTGTTGTTTTGAATTGTTTTTAAAAAATTCATTTTTTCCCCAGTAACTATTTAATCTTTTTCTGGTTTGTTTCTGCTTGCTGTTTGCATTGTTTTGCACATAGAAAATTTCAGTACCACTTGATTACAATTCTTCCTCCAACTTTTCTTCTCAATTTCAGGAAGAAGAAGGCTGTCCATAAGACCACAACCACAGATGATAAAAGGCTACAGAGCACCCTGAAAAGAATAGGTGTAAATGCCATACCAGCTATTGAGGAAGTCAACATATTCAAAGATGACATTGTTATCCAATTTTTAAACCCTAAAGGTAAAGCCTAATATGTTTGGTATAGTTGATTGCTTAAAGATGGACAATGTGTGTACCATCCATGACACCGTTGATCAATGAATTGAGTATGTTTGTTTGTGTTTCAGTTCAAGCATCAATTGCTGCCAACACATGGGTGGTCAGTGGTTCTCCTCAAACCAAGAGTGCGTGACTTACTTTCTGATTTCTTTAAATTTACAATTACTTCCTTAATGATTTTGTATAGTAGCTAAGTGAAATTGGTGGCTACATGTATATTTCTTAGCTTAGATTGTGTTAGATCTGTAAGTGACCTTGTTTTGTTTTGCTTTTTTAATAAACAGAATTGCAGGACATTCTCCCTCAAGTTCTTGGACACTTGGGTACGCACTCTCTAGATAATCACTCAAAATATTGTATCGACTTTACAACTGATGCTGGACTTCATGATATCCTTACAAGTTTTTGAGATTCTGTATCATTCTTTTGTTCTTTGATTTGCAGGTCCCGATAACTTGGACAACTTGAAGAAGCTAGCAGAGCAAATCCAGAAGCGAGCCCCTGGTGCTGGTGCAGCAGCAACTACTGCACCAGAGGATGATGATGAGGTTCCTGAGCTTGTGGCTGGAGAAACCTTCGAAGCAGCTGCCGAGGAAGGACATGTTAATGCTTCTGCTTAGGAGAATTTTTGTGGTAGTTATACTTCGATGTTCCAGAAATCTTGTTGGGCTTCTAATTATACCTTAAAAATCAGGTGTTCGAGATGTACTCTCTATGGTTATTAGTTTGATTCCCTGTTCCATTATTGTCTCGAAATTCCTAAATGCTTGTCTTGCCTTATCCGCATTGTCTCGAAATTCCTAAATGCTTGTCTTGCCTTATCCGCCTTACTGGTGCGGCCTGGATATCTTTTAACTTAGAACCGTGACTGTCATCAATGGGTCCGCCAGCATGCTGAGTTTGGCAGCACTTGCTTTGCCATTATTATTTGTGCCTTCGTGTCCTCTGTAAAACAAATTTCTTTTTGTTTCTTGTTGTCTGGCGTTAAAAGGAGAAGTGATGGCAGAAGTTGTAACAAGAACGGGTTGAAGGGACTCGAGGTTGGGCGTCAGATCTTTTGGTCCATTTTTTGTGTATCTATTCCGCTTCATTGCATTTGACCCATTTATTTATGCAGGATTCACGTAAATAAATGATTTAGATGCAATGATACAAAATAGGTAGATAAAAAAAGGACCAGATCCTGTGTTTAAAGGGATAATCAAGCGGAAGCGACTCTCACTATTGTAAGCGATCTGACGTATTTTCATTTATTAAATGCTCTCATTCATTATCGTGTTGTATGGCTTCTCAAGCGACACGATATTATATCGATAACCAATGATGTTTGGTAATACTATTAATTAGGGTTCAGCACACACCTGTTTAAAACGCCATAATATGTTTGTTAAAACAATTTTAAATGTTAATAATAAAAGTTACAATTAAATTGTCTTATTTATATGGTAAATAATATTTTAAGTTTGAAGATTTACATATTTCTATAATGTTAAGCAGATTGTATTAATAATTTTTAATAAATATAATTCGCCTAATTATTTCATTGTTAATATTGTAATATTTCGTGTCATGTCGAACAACAATTAAATATATTAGGCAACTTTACAATTTTTAAATTAAATACTACTTATATGAAGATTAAACTTAACTCTAAAAGTAAATCTAAATAATTAAATTCAACTTCAAACTAATAATTTATAAATGTTTATGTCCCAGGTTCAATTCTATGCTAGCCCCTCTTGTAAGAGCCTGGGGCAGTCGGGGTTTTACCTGTATATGAAAAACTAGTTGGGCCCTTAATGATGAGGTATGCCCGCTTGGCCCGCCTGTGGGGTGGTGCGCCAGTTGAGCCCTCAGAGAGGTATGCTCGCTTAGCCCGCCTACGAGGTTTCCTCGAATCAAAAAAAAAAATTCAATCTAATTTAATTTCAATATAAAAGGATGTGTTCAGCCTCAAATAAAGAGAGCAGGCTTTTGGAGATAATTCCGAATGTGGAGAATATCCAGAAGGGATGATATTGATCCAAGGATGTGGAAACCATCGAAAAATTAAACAAAATACAGGATCAAACTTATACTTTGCAAGAACATTCAATAGAAGAGAAATAAATATTTAAAATTATGAATTCTTTGTTTTTCATTCGTTTTCTTCCAGTTTATGTTTGATTTCATTTTCTATTATGTATAGCTAAACTTCTTTAGTTTCTAGGTTAGATGAACCTTAGTTTGTGCTATAATCCTTTTATTTAATACAATTGTTTTGATTAATCTATTGAAATTTGATTACATGTTTAATATATGTTCTAATGGACCCGATAATATTATATCATAATCTGATTTTATATACAGAGATTGAGAAATCCAAAGTTTAAATAGATCTACGGTAATTGAAAAAAGTTGAATGCAACTCTAAAGATAAGATGATGTAAACCTTCCAGATCAGGGTTAAACCTAATAAAGGGATTCACAAATTGGAAAAGCAATCCTATAAATTTTAACCTAAGTAATTCGTTTAGAAACCTTATGATTACTTGTTAATAGACTCAAGATTAGCTATTAGCATACCATAAGAATTTCCATAGTCCAATAAATCAATGTGATAATTGCATAATAAAAGATCAATTAATTATTTTTAGGGGGATTCGAAACCAAAATACTAATTTTCGATATCAATAGTTTTAAAAGTGATTCCTTGTTTCTGAGTTCAATGTTGCTACCTATTTTATTTTAACTATTTAATTTTTATTTTATTTATTAAAATCCAAAATCAATTCGTAGGCTAGACAATAGGAAAAAGTTAATTATGAGTAATCAATGTCTTCATGGATCAACCTGTACTTTGTAATATTAATTACAACTACGTCCCATACTTGTGATTATTACAAAATTAACTAATTTAGAAGAAAAAAAAGTCAATCACCATGCTAAAAATATTTAGGAGCAATTTTTAATATTTCTTAAATTATTGGTGTTGTCTATATTAATATGGCATTAGTAGATTTAGGAGTAAGTATTGATGTAACATCTTATTCTATATTAATAAAAAAAATTAAGGACTAAGTGAATTGAACTCTGATAGGTTTCTAATTACTCGACAAAACATCCTAGGGATGTTAAGGGTAATGTTTGATAAAATTTTACTCTAGATATAGAAATGAATGAGAAAAAATCCTAATTCTTGTAGGCATTCTTTGATGTAGTAGGTGTGATAATAAATGTTAAGGAAGGTGAATAATAACTGTGGTTAGAGATAAAGAACTTCTATTTTCAATAATGGAACTTCATTTATGCTTATCAATGACTTGGAACAAGTTAATTATTCTAATATTTTATAAGAAGTTGTCATAAAAAGGGTGAAGGTGACAAAGAAACTAAGAAGAAAGTAAGAGTAAGGCAGAAGATCAAGATGAGAAATGACGACCCTTTCAATAACACTTTCCATGATTATCATAAAGAATGTAGCAACCCTATTTTTAAGAAAATTAATCAAGTTTAAGAGAAGAGTTTAGCTAAAGAGTTTTTAAAAAGAGCTTATTGTGAGTAAACCTAAACAAAAGTTCTAAAAACTTTTCAATTTTATTTGGATTTTTGGAAATGTTGACTAGTAATTTTGATATGTGTTTTCATAATTATTTAGAGTTTGTTTTAAGTTAATAGTTTTAGTTATTTTGTTAGATGCTTTGCATTTTATATTTATATTTTTCATACTTTTGTTTTGAAGAAAGGGATGCAAAGATATATATTCAAGACTTGAAAATCTCATAGAATAAGCCAATTGGAATCTTAAAAATTAGGTACACTTTGATTTTAATTATTAACCATGGTGGTAGACAAATTGATTTACATCCTTGGACATAACTATGTCTCAATCGCGTCTTAACTTGAGTTTTCCATATTATCGCATGGCATAAGGCATGCCTATCTCCTAAACCATGTCTTAATAAAACTCTTTCCAATAGGATGCACAACTTAGAAATACACTTATGTCCTACATTATGTCTTAAGCAATTGGGATTTAGAAGGATCCAGGTTGTGCACCATAGTCATGTTGCATAAGCTCTATATAGTCCCCTCTGGCGACTTTTCTACTAATCTCATTCCATACTTTTCCTAACATCTTAGGGAGGCCTCCATTGGTAGGAAATCTTAGAAGTATCTTCAATAATAAGGTCATTATGTCCATGCTTTAGAAGAGGAATATATTCATTAAGTCCATTTTTAGGATCTACGAGGCTACACAATCTTATTCATTTGAAATTTAATAAGGCAAAAGAGTGAGGCTATACTCGCTTATCAAGTTCACTTAAAGTATACCAATTTTAAAATAAAGTAGGCTTAAACCATTGGTAATTAGAAATGAAAATTTCATAACAAAAATAAAAATAAAAGTCTAGAACTCAACTATCCATACATATTACACCATTCTATACAGAGGGGTTAAACAAAACGATAGAAAAAGACATAAAGGGCATAGACGGAGAGGAGTATGCTTTTAAAAGTTGTAGCAATGTAATCATTAGGGTTGGGTGACTCCCCTCTCAAGAGATTGGTGAATTGATTAGCATCTTTGGTTTAAATTGTAATTAAAGTCCATATCTAATAATGATAATTAAGTCTATAAACTTTTTCTATGCAACCTTATTACATGCACTGGGCCCTTTTAAGGTCATGCTAACGACATTGTTGTAGCTCCAATTGTCAAAAGACTTTAGGAATGCAACTCACCTATTAGGACTACAACTTTAACCTTCATGACTTCATTCTCCTTTTCAAAATTATTAAAGTTCATGAAGGATTTTTTTAGTAAACCCCTTTTCCTCTATGAAGAAATTGAGGTCTTTGTAAGTTTCAAGGATGCGCCCTCAAAGGGTGTGACTCGATGATTGAGAGCGGAGCTTGACTTTGGTTAGGTCCCAGGTTCAATTCCATGCTAGCTCCTCTTGTAAGAGCCTGGGGCAGCGGGGGTTTTACCTGTAGATGGAGAACTAGTTGGGCCCTCAATGATGAGGTGCGCCCGCTTGACCCGCTTATGGAGTGGTGCGCCAGTTGGACCCTCAGAGAGGTGTGCCTGCTTGGCTCACCTACGGGGTTTCCTCGAATCCAAAAAAAGAAAAAAGTTTCAAGGATGCAACCTTAACCTCCACCTTTGTCTTTATAGCTCTAAAGAGATCTCGATGCATATTCTCTTAGACCATAATTATGGAAGATAAATAAAGAAATGAGAAAGAATTTATATATGTAAAGTCTAAATAGAATTAAAAAAATCCTTAAAATTTTATGTAAATTCACCTTAGTAAATAAAGATGTTGTCTTAGGGATTAATTTTTTTAAAGGAATTGAAGAGTTTTTTTTAAAAGAAAATCAAGAAGAAATCAAAATTTTGTTAAAAAACACACAATCTCAAACATGCATGCATGCTAACCTACTTTTTTTAGAAATCTTAGAATTTTGCGTTAAATGAGTGGATGGAACCCATATCGCATGAAGTCAACGAAATAGTGTAAACATAGTTAATGACACATGCATGTCTTTGTCTATTTAAAGACTATAAAATTATGACTAAAAAGTAAAGGAAAACACATCTAGCAATATAGGCATATTTGTTCCCATATCCTTATGTGGAAGAAAATTATGAATAATAATGCTAAAGAGATGTGTCTTTGTGATAGTTTTTATAAGGCATTGGCCTCTCAAAAGGTAATGTAGGTGTGCCCTTGTAATTCTCTAGGATGGAAATATTGAATAATATTAACCAGAACATGATTATGCCCCAAAATTATGTATTTCATAGTGATTGATTATAGACATACATAAAAGCCCTAGTTGAAAGATACGTCGACATTATTTTGAAATTTGAAATTAAGGTTAATCAATAAGAGGATAATAAAACCTCATAGAGATATTGAGAGACCATTTTGTAAGAAATAACATCAAAATTCAACTTAATTTCAGCGAATTACTATGAAAAATCAAGATCATCTAAATCCTCCATCTATTTTTTTTATTTTTTTGGTTATGATGCATATATTTATTGGATTGAAAAATATAATTATAGGCTAATTGATTCACGTATCTATAGTTGATTTTATTCGATTTATGAGTTGAAGTTTTGCATATGTGAAATATCTTCGATTTTTTTAATTTTGATCTAATTGAAGATGTCGATTAGATTAGTTCTTAATCCACCCGTGTATGTTTCAAATGAACTTTTATATGAATGGCCTGTAGCTTAAATATTAGGTATTGTATGATGTATTAGATATAGTCCTACATGAATCCTCTAATATTATAGTTAAAACCTTTAGTAAATCTCACAAATTTTAAGTGGTTTAATCGGATAACTAGTTCGATAATCAAGTTAAGAATAAATTGTTATAATTTGAGGAAGAGCAATTCATGGTATTAGTAAAATTCCTTTGCCTATATTATAAAATATTTTTAATAAAATAAATCATGAATGCATAGATGAAAATTCCTTTCATCTCAAGATTAAGTGCTTTTATTTATTTCTAAAATTTGGTATATCTTGCCCGCACGGGTTGTTCAGTTGATTATTGGCAGGGTAAATTGGTCTAAAGATTTGGTGTATCTTTTTTTTAATTTTTTATCCATCATAGCTCTATTTTATTTAGGTAAAGTTCACTTATTTCAAAGTGCTTTTTTTACGATCGACACTTTACTCATTATAATATATTATCAAATAATAGGTGCTATTATCTTAAATTGTAAATAATATTTAATAGTAAAAAAAAAACTATACCAAACTTCGTTATTGTTGGGGAAGCAATTGTCCACTGTTTAATAAATACGATTTAAATAAATGTGATGTTGACTAGAAATTAAAAATGTCAAATTTAGCTCAATTTGACCCAATTTTAATTGGGTTGATGATCGAGAATATATAATTTATAATTATAAAAGAAAAAAGAAAAAAGAAAAACAAATTAAATCCGACGCCGTCAACATCGAACAAACAGATTAGATGTCAAGTTGTGCATACACACATACTGGTCAAAAACGCAGGGAAGAATGAGGAGTTTGATGAAAAGAAATTGTCAAGACTATCCAATCCATTAATCCAAGCAATAAAGTGGACTTTCAGAACAAGTATTACACGGCCAAATTCACAACAACTGGAAGTTGATTGTACGACTGATTGATTCATAAACCATCTAATGAAAGAATCTATCGACTTTGTAAGAACAACGGCTTTGAACAATGCTATGGATATTAAACACAACCAACCAACCCACAATTGCTTTTACTCGTCAAATTGATAGATACATACATGTCGATGGAAGCGCCAGCGGCGGTCTACCTGGTGAAGCGACGATTGAGATTGGAGAGAATTCGAGACAGTGCAAAGTGAAAGCGAGGATATGCTCTGAGAGCGTAGAGGGCGGTGTGGCGCAGGAAGTTTTGTATTGCGTCCAGAAACAAGTTTAGAGATCTAACGGGCGGTACGTAGAGAGTCAACGGCACCGCCGAGAACGCCACCGCGAAGAAGAGTTGTAGCATTTGGTTAATTGAGTAGGAGAAATTATGTTTTACGAAATGACGGACGGAGAGATAAATGGGGTTGTCGGTTGTTTCTTAGAAAATATCCATTGGTTTCTTTCGAGTCAACGCTTGTGCTTAATAGTAATAATCTTCCATTAAAAAGGATCCAAATCTTGATGCAGCTTTCTTTCCGCTGGCCCTTTCATCAACTTCAGATTCTCCTTCAGTATCTTTTTTTTTTCTTCTTATTTTTGTAAAATTTATGTAAGACGACGGCGTATCCTTAAAATAGAAAACAACTGTGTTGTCGTGAAATGAATGGTATCGTGAAAGTAAACGAATGGTATAAGTAAAGGTTCACACAACCAGGTTTGACCAAGCAAACTTAACCAAAAAATCCTCTCAAGACTGGAAACAACTGAAAAGACGGTTGCTTGGATACAACGTGAAACACACAAAAGACGATACAGCGTGAAAGTGAAACACACAATTTTTATTAAGTAGAAATGTTTCTCTAATATAATAAATCTTTAATGAAAATTTGGATATAATGGGAGAGATCCTTTGCTTATATAAGTACGGATGTTAATGGGCCGGACTAAGAATTGGGTGGCCCGTGGCCCGACGAGTTAGAGTTGACTTACTTGTGACCCGACCCGACAACAGGCTAATTGGCCGACCCGACTCAACTTTATATTTTTTAAAAAATAACTTCGTTTTTAAAAAAATGACGTCGTTTTTGACATTTCGGTCAGATCACGACTCTGGCAAATAATTTTGGCACATTGGTTAGGTCAAAATTTAGTCAAGTCAGGCCAAAAATGACATTCCTATATATAAGCAAAAGTGATTACAAAAGACAAACATCTCTGGATGAGAACAATGTCACACTATACCCTAAATAGATAAGAACATCAACATATCATACACTTAATGGATAAAAACAATGTAACTTGACATAGTAAATGAATAAGAATAAAGTCATTGTAAAAGACAACTAAATAAAAATAAAATTAATTTTAAATAAATAGACCCACAATAATAATGAGAGGAATCTTAATCATCATCCTCATCGAATAGGTTCTTGTCAAGACTGCAAATTTGAAAGGGAAGTCTTTCACTCATGCTTTTACTAATGTCATTGATTTTTCTTTGTCTTTTACTGATCTCACTTCTTCTTTATTTAATTTTTTTTAATAAATTTATCAAGCTCCTATTCATCAATAATGGGAATATCATAGTCTACGTTTTACACATCCTAAAAGCCCGGAAGATTTGGGTATAAGATGGTCTAACTATACCTAGGCCCAAGTTTATAAGGCTATTTGGAATGGCAAAGTTTGCATTTGAGGTTATCAAAGAATGAATTCTCCTGAGTAAAGTTTAATAGATGTAAAGACAACTATTGGTGTATATTTAGAAAATTATTTATGTCCTTAAGAAAGTGCCAAGGTCTTTAGAACATTTTCCTTTTATCATGGCCATTGAATAGAGGTATGCTACAATTATGATTGATTTTTAGAGTAGATGGATCCATATTTTAACGTGCTATAAGGTCAGTGAAGGACAAAGAAGCATTGAGTGGTTTGTTTCTTTAATGGAGTCTCTCATAACCTGAGATCCTTAATTATTTGTGAGTGTTTAGTCCTCATCTCATCAATGGTTGGTACCACCCAAGGCAAGTCCATAAGAGAGAACCTTCATTTTCTCTATCATATAAATGCTGATAGATCTATAAGGATGGAAGATAGATAACACATGCATATAAGCATGTACCACATTGCATTATCCAAGAGTGAGTCAATAATGGAAAACATAGTAAGATATGGTGTCTGAATGTTAAACAAGGATGGGCAACAATGTAATCTTGATTAGTTAAGAAAGAGGTGGGGGTAATATAAGAGGCTTAGGAGGGCGAGAAAAGCTATTTCATCAATGGTATGAGGTGTTTTTCTAATGGGAAGAAAGAACTTCTTTGTCTTAGCAGTGCTAGGTACGTTAACAAGGATGAGAAGAATTGTTCTAGGAGGAGTGATAAGGTTGATATACTTTTGAGGTTGAGAGAGAAAATCAACTAAGATGTTCTGATAGCCTTTGATGTGTTTGACTGTGAATTTATAGCATGAGAGCTAATCTTTCTAGCAAAGCGATTGATTCTCTGGAGAATTTTTTTATTTAGATCCATTATTTTTAGGAAGGATACATTATCCATTCCTATTGTAAAGAGATAAGGTCTCAGGTGGAAATTAAATTTTCAATACTTCTTTTTTTCCGCTAGAATCTCTTTGTAGAAAGTGTGATATTGCTTTTTTTAGGGTTGAAATCTTCCGGTAGTATGTCTATAGTAAAACTTCTTTCCTTCCATTTCCTCTAATAATAATACTCCCTAGAAATCTTCACTAGCATCAATCTGCAAAATCCATTTTCCGTTATCAAGAATCTTTAATGGAGGTGGATGCTAACTGATATTCTTTAATTGCTTTACTACTTTTATCTTATCAGGGCCCCATGGTGGAAAATGTTTCATTAGTAGCTTTGATAGTTGGTGACATATTCTAACACTTAAGGGATGAATTCACTGATATAATTGACAATTCCTAAACATTATTGAATCTACTTAAAAGTAATGTTTGTGTTTGGGAAGTTCAGTATTTCACCAACTATATATGGGTCGAGCTGGTATAAACCATCATAAAACCTCATTCCCAGAATTTCTATGTAGATTGATCCAATTTGGCTTTTGTGGGCTGAAGCATGATCCCATACTTCTTTGTAAGATCTAAAAATTGTTTTAATAGGGCTTGATGCTCTTGCTATGTTGTTATAGACGATTAATCACCATAATCAAAGAACATTGCAGAAAATAAACAAACATATAGATTTACATATAGTTCACCAAAAATTTTAACTACGTCCACAGTGGCTAGGGTTTTATTTTTCACTGTGAATGTTTTCAACAACACGATACATTACGTGAACGTGGGCCTGGTATAAAGTCCAGAATATTTTATCAGGCTCCATATCTCAACAATTCTCCCACTGAAAAACTGATTCAGTCAACCTTACCATCTTCATTCTCCATACCAATGTACCCAATAACCTCAATTAGCCACAACATCTCCCACGCTATGGTAGGAGACCAATCGAGGCTTTGCACAGCCT
>JANTPM010000002.1:33750074-33765285 GCA_025434745.1 Erythroxylum divaricatum | reverse complement strand
TAAATCGACCAAAGAGCACTCGCAAGGAAGGTGAAAAATGATAAATAGAAGGGCATAAACTCCACACTTTGTGTTTCAATCACTGTTTTCTGCAATTAAAAAAAGGCCAATAAATATTTTATTTCTATGTTAAATATAAAACTTCAATTAAAGAATTAATTAACCTTACAATTTTTATAAAAATTTAAATAAACATCTAATATTTCATAATTTATAAATTAACCCTTTAATGTTAATATTTATTTACATATCAATTTTTATTTATTTATATCAAACTTGATGATGAAAGAACTTATTGAACATATCTTAATATGAATAGTCAATTTATAAGTATAAAAAATTAAAGGAGTTATTTAGATTTTTTGTGAAAAGATTGGATTTATATATTTAATATCAATATAAACAAGAAGATATAAATGTGACTCACCATAGCTACTAGTGGAGAGCCATACATTGATGTAGCGGTCACTATAGCGACCCATCCAACAAATAGCTTGCGATGTGGGTGATCGTGGTATATGAAAATTGAGACCAAGACAACCACAACGGATATCACTAAAACAAGTACGAACATAGCACCAACCTTAACCTGCATTTGAAATAATTAAGTTATGCATTAAAACTTTCCCAAGAAATAAACACCATTGTAGTTAAGTCAGGGAATGGATTTAGGGACTTTAAATTTAAAAAATATATAAAGATTAAGCGCATTTTACTGTTATGGCTGATCAATCACAATAATCAAAGAACAGTGCGGAAAATAAAACAACTACACAAATTTACGTGGTTCACTAAAATATGGCTACGTCCACGGGCAGCTAGGGTTTTTTTTATTCAATGTGAATGTTTTCAATGACTTGATATACTAGGAGAATACAACGTATTTATACGCCCAGGAGAATACAATAAACATAACGTGGGCCTGGTGTAAAGCCCAGTATATTTTATCAGACTCCATATCTCAACAATTCTCCCACTTGGAGACTGATCCAGTCAACCCAACCATCTTCGTTCTCCATGCCAATGTATCCAACAAGCTCACCTAGCCGCAACATCTCCCATGCTATGGTAGAAGACCAACTGAGGCCTTGTATAGCCCCAGTTTCGCAGCATCCATACCTTTAGTCAACATGTCTGCTGGATTCTTAGCACCATCAATCTTTTTCAAACACATCTCACCTTCTTCTACCAAACTGCGAGTGAAGTGGTACATGCGTCGGATATGCTTAGTTCTAAAATGATACACTGGATTTTTCACCAGTTGTATGGCACTTTGACTATCAATGAAGAGAACCTTGTCATGCTGCTTCTTGCCCAACTTTTTCAAGTAATCAGTCAACCTTATCATCTCCTTACCAACTTCAGCTATTGCAACATATTCAGTCTCTGTAGATGATATAGAGACACACTTTTGAAGTTTAGACACATAACTCACTGCTGCCCCATCTATAGTGTAGACATACCAGGATGTACTCTTGCTTGAATCCACATCTCCATTAAGATCAGCATCAACAAAACCCTCCAGTACTACCTTGTCATTCCTATAATGAAGTGAGGTGCTAACTATTCCTTTCAAGTATCTCAGAAGCCACTTCATAGTTTCCTAATGTTCTTTCCTTGGATCTGACATGTATATACTCACAGTTCCCACTGCATGTGCTATATCAGGCCTAGTGCAGATCATAACATAAATTGAACTCCCAACTGCAGAAGCATAAGGTACTTTTGCCATATGCTCACGTTCCTTAATTGTCTTGGGTGATTACTTCTTTGACAATTTGGGATGGTTGGCTAAAGGTGTGCTCCTGAGCTTAGCATTATCAACTTTGAACCTGGACAACACCTTCTCAATGTATTACTCCTGGGATAAATTTAGAATTCCAGCAGACCGGTCTCAGGAATTCCTCATCCCTAAAATCTGTTTTGCTGCACCCAAATCTTTTATCTCAAACTCTGATGACAGTCTCCCTTTAAGATTATTTATCTCTTCCATATTTGAACCTGCAATCAACATATCATCCACATGCAAAAGTAAAATAACAAAGGAGTCAGTAAACTTCTTGATGTAACAACATTGATCCTTTTTACTCCTATGATAACCATTTTTGAACATGAAGGAGTCAAACTTCTTGTACCACTATCTTAGAGCCTGTTTCAATCCATACAAACTCCTTTTGAGCTTACACATCTTGTTTTCCTTACCAGTAACCTCATATTACTCAGGTTGCTACATGTAGATTTCTTCCTCCAGATCTCCATGTAAAAATGTTGTTTTTACATCCATCTACTCAAGGTGCAAGTCTTCTGCTGCAACAATACTCAATAAAATTTTGATTGGAGTTAGCTTCATAACATGAGAGAATATTTCAGTGTAATCAATACATTTCCTTTGTGAATATCCCTTAATCACCAATCGAGCCTTGAATCTAACTGTACCATCAATTTCATTCTTGATCCTGTAAGCCCATTTGTTCAATAGAGCTTTCTTCCCTACAGGCAACTCAATTAACTCTTAAGTATCATTCTTCTCAAGTGACCATATCTCATCATCCATGGTTTGCTCCCACTTGATTGAGTCCTTCACCTGCAAAGCCTCATCAAAAGATTCTGGTTCTCCTCCATCAGTCAACAACAAATAATGCAAGGATGGTGAATACCTTTCTGTTGGCCTGATAACCCTGATAGATCTCCTCAACACTAGCTTAGGTGTGATTGGCTATTGTTCTGGTTCTGCAACAATATTTTCTATATTTTCCGACAACTGAACCTCAGCTCCCACTTCCTCTACATCTTCAAATCACACCCCAAACTTGTCCTTATACAAGACATTTTCATCAAATGTCACATCACAATGTCTCAAGATCTTCCTATTCTTGTCATCCTAAAATCTATATCCAACAATATCTTCATCAAATGTCACATCAGGCTCTATATCTCAACACTTGCTATGTTTGAAAATAAAGTAGGATATTATCAATACAAACCAGAGCACTTGATAGAAAGCCATCGTAGATCTTTGTCATGGCTCTTTGAACAAATGTTGGGGTGACTTTTAGCTTAAATGGCATGAATGTCCACTAGTACTAGGCATTAGGGATGCAAAATGTTGTCATATATTGATCCTTTCGATCAATACTCAATTGCCAAAATTCAGCTTTTAAATCAAACTTTGAAAATATTTTTGCCTCTTTCAGAAATAACACCTACATAGTTATCTTGGGTGGAGGAAACCTATATCTTAAAGAAAATTATTCAGAGGCTTGTAATCAGTAGCTAACCTTTTCTTTCCTATGTTATTTTCTACTCTTTTTTTTACATAAAAAACTTGACATACAAAATCTAATTTCCTTGGTTTGATCAGTCCTTGTTTCAAAATTATAGTACACCCCTCTTATAAATAAATTCCAATAACTTTTTCTTGCAACTAAAAACTAAATGTTTTGTATCCTCTTCTACTTTAATCAGGGATGGCTTGCTAAAAAGTCAACTAGCCAGAACCTTTTACTTATTTTTTATGGTAATATACCAAATTAAAGATTATAAGAGTCATGAACCATTTCCCGATATTCCTTGAAATGACTAACTTATTCAACATGTATTTAATTTAGTCTATGAGACCATAAAAATTTTATTTTACAAAAAAATGATGCCTCAATTTTTAACAAGTATAACACCAAATATAACTTAATGATGGGAACATACTTCTTTTTCATTGACACGAGAATTCTGCTCAAGTAATAGATAGCTTATTTATGGCCTACCTCGTTACTCCGAGCCATCAAATTCCTAATAGATTCTTCTATAGTAGGAATATATTATTAGAATTTGTTTATAATAACGTATCAATACTAGTGGTTTGGTCATATATTCTTTGATATTATCAAATGTTGTCTGAAGCCTTTCCTCCCATTATAATTACTCAAAATTATTCAATTTCAAGAGGTCTTAATATCCTTTTATTTTTCCTATTATATTAGCAATGAACCTCCATATATAGTTTACATGCCTTAAAATTTTTTAAAGTTTTGTCTTGTTCTAAAGTGGTCTTGCTTCGATAATGGTTTTTCCTTTATTCCTATCTATTTCTGTTACTCTATTATGAACTAAAAACCCTAAGAAGTTCCCTGATTTTACTCCTCTTCATGGGGTTTAACTTTAATTTATGTATTATCATCATATGAAAGGCTTCTCGTAAGTCTTGGATATGATCACCACTCTTTTCTATTTATTTCATAACAATATCATCTACATAAAGTTCCATCATATGCCTTATCAAAAAATGAAAAATAGCATTAATAACGTTTTGATAAATGACTCCTGCATTCTTAAAACCAAAAGGCATTACAACCCATTCAAATGTCCTTATCGACCCTAGCCATCTAAAACCCATTTTGGAAACATCCTTTTTATATTAAAATTTAATTATAACCAGCAAAATAGTTCATAAAAGAAAACAAGGCATGTCTAGTTTTTGCATCTACCAAAGAATATGCAATCAGCATCATATATACATCCTTATGAGTGGTTGCATTAAAGTCTGTAAAGTTGACACAAAATTTTGTCATTCCATTCTTTTTAACTACATATATATCATTACCTAGTCACTCAGTATATGTAGTTGCTTTAACAAAACTAGCCTTGTATTGTTTGTCAACTTCTTGTTTAATCTTTCACTCAACTTTTGGACTACTGCTTAGGACGATGAAGGTGGAATTCTAGCTTTTTCAGAAGCCTATGTTCCACTAACATTCTACATAACCCTGACATCTTTTTATAGTCTTAAGTGAAACAATCTTCAATTTCCTTTAGGAACTCTACTTAGTCTAGTTTTATTCTTATATATAAATCTTTCCTTACAAAGACTCTATGGAATTCTCACAAATTATTCAAATTCATTTCTTCTAGTAGTTATTGAATTTGGCTCTTAAAATCATTAAACTTTTCAGGAGCATATTTCAACTCTTGGACATAATCATCTCTTATTTGTAATTCTTCTTCTTCTTCTTTAAAGACAAATTTTATTTTACATTTACCCATTTCTTGGTAATTTTTTAGAATTTATTGCATCCAAAATTTAATTTCTATGGTTGTAAAAACTGAAATTTCTTTTTGTGAAAATTTACTTACTAGGTTCCCTATAATGGGAAACCTTATCGGTCTTGGAGTAGGAACGATTTTAGTTGTTTTTACAAACATTTCTAACTCTATCCCCAATTTTTGCTTGTCTTCATATCTAGGACATATAGTAATGGACAATTTTTGAATTTGTACTAGCTTTATATGATCTTCATAGAATTTTTCTTCCATCGTATCAAATTTAATATGAAATAACTTTAAATCAACTCGAATAATTTTCACTTCATTTCCTTTTTATAAAATAAAATGTTGGTAAAGACAAAACCGGATACAAAAGTTATAGTGGATCTAATCTCTTCCTAATAGGATTTGATAGTTGGCATGTTTGTTGAGAACAAAGAAAGCAATCAGTAGAGACTTACCCAGTGTGACATTGGTAGGGAGAATTCCCTATGCTTTAATAGCTTCCCTAATAAATTTAGCAACATACACTTTAGCTTGGATTAAGTCTACATCGCCTTTGCCCAAATCTAACGTCATTTTAGTAGGCATAATGTTTACTATTGACCCATTATTGAACAAACTTCTTGAAGTTAGTCTACCTTTAATATAGGCCTTAATATATAGATATCTTATATATTGCATCATAGCATAAGTTGGATTTTATAAAACTCCCTTTTCTGAAATTCATGGTCCTATTACCAATATTGAAACGATTCGAATTATAAGACTTAATGAGTAGTATGATACAATGGAACACGCTCCAAAAGTTACTTATGCTTAGAAACCATTGTCCATAAAAACCTAAAATGTTGTGGAAGCCTACTGGAAGGATTTTCAATACAGGAGATTATCAAAAGCTTATTGAGCCAGAACAGTTAAAGGAATAAAACAAAAATAATGATAACATCATGGTTATTGATGAAGACCAAATTAGTCATAAAGAAATGAAATTAAGAAGGCAATTGGCAATAACCTAAATGAGCAAGCTTCACTTGACAATGTTGGTGAGATTAGCAAGTAAAATAATGTTTGTTTCACTCTTACGGAAAAAGTGGCCTGTGAGAAGGATGCTGAAACAATACATACACCTTGAGTAAAATAATGGTCAGATTAGCAAGTAAAATGAGGTGATCGTGTTATTAAGTGTGATTTATTTTTACGGGTTGTGAGGATGAGGGATAATATCAAAGGTAGGGTGAGTCAATTCTTTAATACCTTGAGTAAAACTATTATTGTATCACAAGTGAAAGTTATGTAAACTGAGTGAGAGCCCCGTGGAAGTAGGCAAAGCATGCCGAAATGTTACCAAATCTCGAGTGTTGATTTGTTTTATTTCATATTTGATTTTTTTAATTTATTTTTGTATTTGTCAGAAAGCTTATAACTGGTCTAAATGATTCATAATTTGTGCGAAACTACATCCATTCAGATTTTCAATATCAATTTCATAAATTCTGTACATACTAGTGCCCATTCAAGCAATAAACAATGAACAAGGATCACTTACAAGATAAAACCTATAGTCATATCAGAGATAATCCACATGCAATGGGAAAGCTAGGAAGTAATTGTGTTGGAATATACACGCGAAAAAGAAGAGAGATTGTGAGAAGGAGCAAGCAAAAAGGAACATGAAGAGGAAGGATGGTGTAACAAGATAAGAGGATAGGGTTAGATCTTGGACAAGTATCCGCTGAATGGTATAAGCCTCGTCCTGAGGCTTTCTGTCGGATCAAATGTCTTTGTCTATAGAGAATCTTTTGTCTAAACTTCAGAAATCAAGGAGCACAAAACTTGTACCAAATTTTGGAACTGAATTTGGTACTGACTTTTAAAACCAACCTGTTTACAGGAAAACGATACTTCGTTTTGTAGCGAAGGAACTGATCTGTTCTAAAACCTTTAAGTCAAAAACAAACAACTTTGTCGACTATTTCAAGCCATACCTTCTTCAGAAGTTATTTAATACTAATAGATTAAACTACTATGTTTACGTGGTTGTCAATAAAGTCAACTAAATTTTAATGCTTTTCATTTGACTTACTTTGCTAAACGAAAGGACTGCTGCTTGCTTCCCGCACATGTGGGAGAAAGTAAGAGCCTACATTTTAAGACCACCGGCCCCGAATTCTACTTTATATATGCGTTCCTCTTCAGTGTGCAGGCCACGAACCATTATTAATCACAACCACCGTAAGCTTTTAGCTTCAGCCATGTCCTATAGTCCTAACTTTTCCGCTACTTCGCCCTACTCAGGTTCTCTCTTTCCCTTCTTCTGGCTTCTTGTTATTCATTGTGTAGCTATCTATGCATATAAGATAGCTTTATTGATTGTCGTCTCTACTGCATGTTCCTGGCCGGAGGATTCGTTAAAGCGTCCGTTTGTTCGCTTCTTATAATCTTCTTTCCTCTTGTGTTCTTGCGGCTGATTGTTTTGCTCTTGAATTGTAGAAACATATGGGAATATAAATAGAAATCTGCCATGCCTTACTGTCAAAAATAAATGCTGAGAGGAGTCAGATGCTGAGAGGAGTCAGTTAGCATATTGCAAAAAGTGTAAGATAGGTAACGATGAGAATGCTTCACTCTTGTTTGACAATTGAAGCAAGGAGGGGACCTCTAGTACAATCCCAACTCAGGACTTTAATTCTAAGAGATGGTCCCCTGAGTGAGAAAAGTTAAGCATAGATAAGGCCTAATGAATGGGGTAAGTATCCCACAAAGGCTCAAAGGATCTTACTTGACTATAATCAAGATCAAGATAGAGAGGATAATTATGAATGTCTAGAACAATCTTCAGAAGTGTTCGCTAATAGATCATGTAGAGAAAAGCTAAAGCAAACATGGGAAAAAGTGATTTGGAGTAGGATATTCAACCTAAAGTGTCTTTCTGCTTATGGTTAGTGATATAGATTGCCCCGTTTACATAATATTAATAGATGCAAGTTAAGTGAGGAGAAGCCTGAGTAGTGAAAGGAGAGATATGGGTATTTTTCAGGATCTTGCGAAACCTGTTCAAACTGTCTTTCTTGACAACTAATGACTGCACATTTACCAGCAATAAATAATGAACAAAGATCACTTACAAGATAAAAACCTATAGTCATATCAGAGATAATCCACATGCAAGGGGAAAGCAAGGTAATAGCTATGGAAGTAATTGCATGTGTTGGAATATACATGCGAAAAAAGAAGAGAGATTGTGAGGTGTAAGCAAAAAGGATCACGAAGAGGAAGGATGGTGTAACACGACACAGAGGATAGGAAACATTTAGGTTTAAGATTTTGGACAAGTCTCCGCGCCTCCGCGGGGTTGGCATAAGCCTCGTCCCGGGTCTTTCTGTCAGATGTCTTTATCTATGAAGCATCTTTTGTCTAAACTTGTAAAAGTAACGGAGCACAATGCTTGTACCAAATTTCCGAATAACTTTTGAGGGCCAAAGTCTTTATAGGGAAAACGATACTTCGTTTTATAGCGAAGGAATGGGAAAGAATATTTTAGGTTTCTTGTCTAATATTACAGTGTTTTATTATATTTAATAAATTTTAGTTATATTTAATAAATTTTAGTTATTTATTTATATAAATTTTGTGTAACTTTCGTATGAATTTTATGTAGATTTCATAAAATAAATGATTGAAATATTATGAAATAGAATAAAATAAGGTAATGTTAGACAAAATTTTTTTATTTCTTTCATATTTTTATAAAAAAGGCTAATTCTGTGTTTTGAAATTGTCACTTTTAGAAACAACTTTTGTCGACTATTTTAACTTTCAAGCCACACCTTCTTCAAAAGTTATTTAATACTAATAGATTAAATTACGTGCTTTCCAATAAAGTCAACCTAAATTTTAATGATTAACATTTGACTAACTTTGCTAAACAAAGAGCCGCTGCTTCCCCCACACCACATGTGGGAGAAATTAAGAGCATACGTTTTAAGACCAGCGGCCCCGAATTGTACTTATATATGCGTTCCTCTTCAGTGTGCAGGCCGCGAACCATTAACAATCACAGCCACCGTAAGCTTTTAGCTTCAGCCATGTCCTCCAGTCCTAACTTTTCCGCTACTTCGCCGCACTCAGGTTCTCTCTCTTTCCCTTCTTCTGGCTTCTTGTTATTCATTGCGTATAATATAGCTTTATTGATTGTCTTCTCTAATAATGCCTGTTCCTGGCCGGAGGATTCGTTAAAGCGGCCGTTTGTTCGCTTCTTATAAATCTTCTTTCCTCTTGCAACTGATTCTTTTGCTCTTGTCTTGTCAATCTACGGATTTTGCATCACATACTCCAATTTGTATTCTTATTTTCAAGGCAAATTGCCAACAACAAATATATGATCCAGGCATGCATAACAGGGTAGGGTGGTATACATCAAAAGATTCGGCAACGTTGATTGGAGTTCTGTGAGCAACGTATCGTTGTCTTTCGTGTATAGATACGAGTTAGGTTGAAATAAACTCTCACCATAAGGAATACTTGTTGTAGTGATGATTCGTCTTGTTCGTATATATATAAAAAAAAGTGTTATATACTAGTGACTCATAAGTTTTAGAAGAACCTTAAACTTGAAGTTCAAACATGAAAAAGTCGTTGCACAGTGATAACCAGTATCAATAAGATGACACTTTAAGTGGTGGAAAAGACAAATTCGTTTTCTGAATTAAAAGTTGCTGTTGAATTAATGTCATTGGTAGAAGGGTTTTACATGAACAGGGGTGCGAGTTTTTACCAATTCATTAAACTATTGACCTTACGCTCAGTTTGATCTATTGGTTTTAGTTTCTGCCCTTTTTACACTTTGCTATTTATGAATTTCTCAAATTTGTTGATATACATACAGATTCTCCATGACTAACTTGATATCTCTCCGTTATTTCACCATGGTCTAAATCTGAAGCAACTATGAAGCGAGCATCGAAACCAGTCACAGAAGCCAACCCAACCACTCTGGTATTTCCTTTTGCTGCTTTTATGTTGTTGTGTTAATGAAGAAAACAGACCAACCTATTAAAAGATTTCTGATTTTAAGTACAGAACTTTGATGGCTCTAAGGAAAGGGTCAAGAAAATGCTTGATAAGGTAGAACTTTCAGTGTCTTCTTATGACACTGCTTGGGTGGCAATGATCCCATCTCTGAATTCCCCCGAAAGGCCTTGTTTCCCACAGTGTGTAAAATGGATTATGGACAATCAACTCAGTGATGGCTCTTGGGGTCTTTCTCACCAGCACAGATTTTTAGTTAAAGACAAACTTTCATCCACTCTAGCATGCATTCTTGCGTTGAAGCTGTGGAATATGGGGGAACAGCAAATTAACAAAGGTATTGTCTTAAGTTAGAGATTTCTTTATCTTCATGATTATATACTCGTTAAATACTGTTCTTGTTGCAGGTCTCGAATTTATTGAATCGAATTCTGCTTCATTAACTGATGCAAACCAGCATACACCAATTGGATTCAATATAATATTTTCTGGCATGGTTGAGTATGCTAAGGAGTTGAATCTGAGCCTACCTCTTGAATTAAGAGAAACAGGTGTTGTGCTACTAAAGAGGGACCTAGAGCTTAGAAGGTACCATTCTATTTGAAGTTTTAGTCATTGCATCTAACTTTTATACGTATTTTGATCTCTCTTTTCATAAAAATACCCAATAATAAGCATATGGTTATAAGGGTGAGCCAAGCATTCAGCTGTTCAAGCTTGTATAACCTCCAACGGAACTTATATCAGGAACCAGTATAATGGACTTCATATCATTAAATCATAATATTGATCCTATAAACAAGTTTATTCTAGTGTGAACTGATACAGATGTTTATTGTAGCAATGTCCCAAATTGAAATGATGCATTTTCACATGTTATCCTTCTAGTGGCTTTGATGGAAATTTGGAGGGAAGGAAAGCCTACCTAGCATATGTTTCCGAAGGAATCAGGAAATCACAAAATTGGGACATGATCATGAAATATCAAAGAAAGAATGGATCACTGTTTAACTCACCATCCACCACTGCAGCTGCTTTCATTCAGTTGCATGATGACAAATGTTTTCACTATCTATGCTCGCTCTTGGACAAGTCTGGCAATGCAGGTTCATTTACATGAATTTCACTGTGCTACACATAACCCTATGTTCCTTTTGATTAATGCTAATTGATTTCCCAATGGTCTTTTCAGTTCCAACCACTTACCCTTTGGATGACTATGCTCGTCTTTGTATGGTTGATACACTCATTAGGTTGGGTATTGACCGTCACTTTAGGGAGGAAATTAAATTTGTACTTGATGAGACTTACCAGTAAGTTCCTTTTACTATTTGTTTGTAGAATAAATATTTTAGGGATGGTTTAGAAATATTTAGAATTTTTATTGTAGCTTCTATGCAAATTATTTGATTTAGATTTGTTATAGATTATGATATGAAAGCATTATATGTCAAACAGATATTGGCTTCAGGGAGAGGAAGACATATTTCTTGATGTAGCAACTTGTGCTATGGCATTTCGACTACTACGTGCCGATGGATATGATGTTTCTTCAGGTATCTCATTTAGATAAGGGCTGGGTTTCAAATATGTCAAATACTGCTGTCTTGATGGGACTTGATGAATTTTAATGTGGAGCAGATGTTTTATCGAGATTCTCTGAAGATCAGTTCTTAAATTCATATCAAGGATATTTAAGAGACACGGGGGCTGCATTGGAGTTGTACAAAGCTTCACAGATGCTTTATCCCAGTGAACTACATCTGGAGAAACAACTTTCATGGACGAGTCAATTCCTGGAACAGGGAATTCTGAATGGTTCAAATTATGTTGATAGACTAAACCAGTATGCCATTACAGAGGTATCTTTTAACAATTTGGACAATTTCAAGTACCCAGGACATGTTCTATGAACCCAATGAAATCCCATCCATGGCTTCCTTTACATGATTTCAGGTACACGATGCTCTCAAATTTCCTCAGCATGCAGATTTGGATCGTTTAGTTAATAGGAGAAGCATTGAGCATTATAATGTAGATAATACCAGGATCTTGAAAACCTCATTTCGGTAACCACTGACGCTCTTCCTCTTTGTTTTGAGTTTGTTATTTATTCTTAAACTTTATTAGAGTTTAAATTGAGAAAAGAAAGAAGAAAACAAAAAGACTTCAGTATATTCTTAAGTTCTTGTCATTTTTGGCCTCTGTGTTTCTAGTTGTTCATCTATTGGAAACAAAGACCATCTCAAACTGGCAGTAGAAGACTTCAACTTTGTCCAATCAATACAGCTTGAAGAACTTGAATATCTTGGAAGGTGCATATCTTTACAAGTTTTATTGGATCACGGCCATATTTCTACACACTTTGTTTAAGGATTAAAGATTTCATCAATCATTATCATCTTCTTCTGCATTATCTTGTTATTATGAAATTCTTTTCATCTGCCGTTAAGTATACTACCAACACTGTTACCTCGCAAACAGGTGGGTTGTAGAAAACAGATTGGACAAGCTGAAGTTTGCCAGGCAGAAATTGGCGTATTGTTACTTCTCTGCTGCAGCAAGTATGCCTGCTCCAGAATTATCCAGTGCACGTATATCGTGGGCCAAAAACGGTGTGCTTACAACTGTTGTTGATGACTTTTTTGATGTTGGAGGAACTGAAGAGGAACTTCTAAATCTTGTCCAATTGATTGAGAAGTACGCTTACGCTCTTGTCATTTCCTAGTTGGCTTCTTATTTATACTCCTTCATTGTAAACATTTGTCTACTAACTACAAAATGCAGGTGGGATGTGGATGAAAACACTGTTTTCTGCTCAAAGGAAGTTGAAATCATATTTCATGCACTTCACAGCACTATTTCTGAGATTGGAAATAAAGCATTCAAGTGTCAAGGACGTGATGTGATGAGCCATGTTGCAGATGTTGTAAGATGGAATCCCTACTTCATTATTATATAGGTCATATCTAGTAATAACTAGTGGAAGCTCTAGCATTCTTACGGTCATTCAGCTTTCGACTATATGCAAACACTTTAATTTATTTTCCTATATTCATCATCTAATAATCCGACAGGCTTCTAATGAAAGTTCCCAACTGATTGTAAAAAGATTATCTCGCATTTATTGCAGTTTATACTAACTGTAAGCTATAGAGGTTTCTTCACGTTAATTGGTGTATTAGATTATAAATCCATGTGTTGCATTGCAGTGGCTGGATTTACTCAAGTCAATGTTCCAAGAAGCCCAGTGGACGAGCAAAAAGTCAGTGCCAACGCTCGTTGAATATATGGAAAATGCGTATGTATCATTTGCCTTGGGGCCTATTGTTCTCCCTGCATTGTATTTTGTTGGGCCTAAGCTTTCGGAGGAGGTTGTGTCAAGCCCAGAATTCCACGACCTATTCAAGGTTATGAGCACATGTGGACGGCTTCTGAATGACTGGAGAGGCTTTCAGGTCCCTTTCAGTCATATAAAAATTATGATATTGCTATGCCTTGGGTATTTTATAATCAATTTCATTGATTAAATCTTGTTTTTTTGCTTTTCCTACTGTCTGTAGAGAGAGTCAAATGAAGGGAAGCTAAACGCCGTTTCCTTGCAAATGATTCATGACAGCGGTGACTTAACCAAAGAGCAGACCGTAGAAAAGTTGAAGGGAGTGATTGAGCAAGAGACAAAAAAACTGCTGAAAATGGTTTTGCAGGAAAAAGATAGCATGGTGCCAAGGCCTTGTAAGGATATGTTCTGGAAAATGGTCAGAGTGTTACATCTATTTTACCGTAAGGATGATGGGTTCACTTCGAACGAAATGATTGATGTTGCCAATGCAGTCTTCGGTGAACCCATCAATCTCGACGATTTGTTAGTTTAATAAAGCTTGAAATTTAAAAAGAATCAATAAAATTTCCAAGTTTTTTCAAGTTTAGACTGAACTTCAAAAATTAGTACTAAAATGTTCAAATGTTCTGTTTTTTTTTTTTTAATGAATGATCTAAATAAGACTACACAACTCTGATAACTTTATTGATGTAGTACGTTATAATACGAGAGTCTTTCGGAGCGTTAGAAAAATAAACAGAAAATAAATAATTAAAGGCATCGGGAAAACAACAAATAATGTCGATATAAAATTCAAGAAAATTAAAGATTTAAACGTTTTATTGTGATTTTTTGAAATTTGGGTTAAATTAAAAAATTAAAAGTTTGAACATTTTATTACTATTTTTAAAAGTTTCAACTATAATTAAAAAATGATGAAAGTTTGGGCTGTTTTTGACAATGAACCCTTAGTTTAATTTGTATATTAAGAATTATATGATTATAATCTCAGATTAAATCAGTTGGAAAGCATTTTTTTTTTCTAATTCAGGACAGGTTCTTGCAAATGTGTTGGCATGCACAGTTTTAGTATTTTCTCTAACATGTTTCATTCTAAGAAAATTTGTTAAAAATCTATCAAAAGTTCAAAAGAATAATAGATCACCCGTTAAAAATTGTTTAAAGGTTGGGTTGCTCAAGAAGACAAAAAAAGACCGACAAAGAAGATAAAGAGGAGACAACGAAGAGAAAAGCTTAAATTGTGAATATAAATATGCTGTAATTATTTTTATGGAAGTGAAATAGAGTGCAACCTTTGTGACAACTGCTTTAGTAGAAATGTGAAGAAAGACCAGAAGAGATCCCTGCCCCACCACTGAATTAGTAATTGGGTGACATAATGATTGTTTCTTTACCCCATTCTTCTTTCCAATACCGTCACCGAAACTCTTTCAATAGGTGTAAGAAATTCTGGCAAGGACGCTGAGACTCTTTCTCAACCCATATATGCCTTCTTCAACTACGACACACGAAATATAGGATGTATTGAGGATTCTCATGACAGTTCCAATTTATACACTACCTTCCCTGTAACATCTCGTTCTCATATTGAAGGTTAGAACCTTAAATATAGTACATGAAAGATTGATGAGAGATTAGAAATTTATTTTTATGCTCATGCATAATATGTCATATGTTATAAAAGATAGAAATAATATGGTGTGCCACTAATTGTTAATACACTACTTAATTGTTAATGCACCAAATGCACCACTTAATTGTTAGTGCACCAAATGCACCACTTAATAGTTAGTGAACCAC